>JAOBRC010671674.1:0-10593 GCA_027575255.1 Scolionema suvaense | reverse complement strand
AAAACCAAGCCATAGCTGTAGAAAGAAAAACAAACCATTACTCTACTGGCACAGTGACATCGACTCCTCAAACCTCACGGTTTCTGGAATGAAAAATTTCCCAAAATTCCCAGATTAAGAATTGAGAGGATATCTCACCCTTCAACTCTCCGACAATATTGGATTTGATTCTATGTAGCTAGCGAAACATCGCAAGTCAATGTTAAGAAAGTGGATTTCCCTGGTGCTGCAACCTTCGATAAAATATATTGGACAAAGGCCACTTTTAATCCAAAATTCAAAATGTATGTTTTCCATTCTTTGCTTTCAGAACCAGATGCTCGTCAAAACTGCTGAGTCCATTTACGCTACGGAGCAGGTATTCATCAACCAGTGAGATGATGCTGAAATTTTCCTGTTCTCGGCTATGGAAGAATCAGCAGGTCTTTTTTAATTGATCCACCTGAAAACAAAATCAGGCCACGCCCATTTTGAGGTTCTAGCAAGCCTTGTGCAATCAAGCATGAATGGAAAATACTGTTTTTCAAAAGTTGATAAATAAAACTGTAAAACGCACACCACCCACCCGACCTGATTTGCGCCACTCTTCACCTCTTTCAATAATCCTTTGCTTGTGGGTTGGCAAAATGCCATTTTTGAGGCAAATTCTCTGTTCTTTTGAAGTCGCCCAGACAGGTTGAGCTGTACAATGCGGAAAGTGATGTTATGTAATGAAGGAAGCAGTCTGAAGAACGGACAAGGAGCTTTTGACAAGCAGGTACTTTATCATCTAGCAATGCAATGTAGGACGCATGTGACAGAGAGAGAAACAATTTATTCTGCTCGGTTTCCAATGTTAATGTCAAGCTGCAATTAATCTTATTCCAGTTCTTTTGGATAGGAGAAGGGCGGGGACGGGACAGTGGGGTTGGCCACCAGTTCTAATCTTTGCTCTCAACCAGCAATGAAGCTGAAAACGTTTACCCTAAAGTACTTCAAAAATGCAGGTAGAGTTGTTATTGTCCCAGGCCATCTGAGACGACATGACGTCATATGTTAATATTTATAAACCAACCCATCCTTTGCCCGAGTTTGCCCAAAAATAACGTTTTTGCCTCTAAAAATCAAAAACATGTTCCAAAATCCCTGAAATTTTTTTTATTGAGTTCGATTCACGTTTTATCGTTTTACTGTTTTACGTTGCTGTGCATTTTTTAGCATTAAAGGATTATCCCTAAAGAAAAACGTGGGTTTTTTCAATCACGTTTGAAATCGTTAGGAACTTTCAATCCTTTTTTGAAAATTTGCCTATTTGCATTAACTTTAGCCCCTTTATAATGCCAAGCTATGGACACAAATACAGCCATATAGTCTCCGCACAAAGCTTTCATAGCTATCATCAAGTGCTTCCAAAAAAACATCCACTGGATTCACTGTCTTCACGCAGTTTGCTTCAAATCGATCACATCGGAGACCTAACATCAGCGTGCTGGTCGAGCCTGCTCAACATGCCTATTTGAAATACAATGGAGTTGTGTCAGACTATTTCGCGAAACTTTTCAGAACTTCTAAATCTCTTATCTGTAAAAGCTCAAATTTGAACTCAATATGCCTAAGATATAAACATACAATCAGTCCAGACGTAGATACGACATATATGAAGGTGTTAAAGACCAGTTGTACTTGTCAGCTCTTTGAATTTGAAGGCAGGTTTGGTAGACATCTGGTCTTTTGTTGTCACATGCTGCATGCTTGCATTTTTCTATAGAAGTGTTAATCATAAATCAAAACAAACGCTAGATTTGCCTAGAATACTAATTAACTACAGGTATCTGGCTCGCTGGCCAAGCGCAGAAACAGGTTACTATCTCATAAAGCAGGTGCACAGGCCAACAGTGTGGGGCAATCCGTCTTTAACAAATTATAGGAAATTTTCTGATGGGAAGTAACTACCCCTCCCTTACCACTAAATAGGGTTCACATGTATTAACGTGTTTACAGTTTCGGATGGTCTTTCGAAACGTTAAATCTCATGTTATGCTAAGGGTTTCTAGATTATACAACGAAGTAGCAAAAATCCCTCCCTCAACCCCATTCCACAATCCTCGGGGGGAATAAGGTTCCATACCATCAGTTTAATATGCTTATAAATCCCTTAACGCAATGAAGGAGTTCAAAGCATTGAGATCAAGTAATTTTTGGGAGACTGGTTTAACTTAAACGGGAAGTAAGGACAAAAATAAAATTTTAGTAGATGGTACTTTTTGTTTCTTGACAACAGCTTGTGTAGTTCTAGAGATATCGAGATCTAAACTTGAGTACCTATCATCAGGCCATCAGTTATGTATGATGTCATGTGGGTACAACTCAAATTATCCAAACGTCATTTCCAAAATGTTCATAATGTTGACAAAGTCTGATGATATGCAATAGGCTTAGCCATTTGGTAACTACAGAAATGGAGATGCATAGCAACGTACCCGTATGAAATCATCAAGACAATAGCGGCTAGTCTTTGGGGCTGGACATCTCGAAAACTGCATAAGCGTTCATCATGAAAAAAACTCAAAATTTATTTTTTACTGCGCTCTATCCCCAATTTCGATTTTTTTTTACCTTAGCTACGCTTTAATGTTGCTCTCGAAAGGAATGCCAACAAGTCTTCTCAGATTCTTCGAAATTTCTTGATCTGATCAAGCACAAATCATGAATGTATGCATTCTCACAGACTTACATTGACATGATGGAGCAATAACTCAGGATGACTGTATCCGAAGTGCGACTTCCACATAAAGAAATGATAAATGAAGTAACCTACATAAAATAAGGCATAAGCAAATTGTCAGTATAGCATATGAGTGTTGTTTCTGGCAACGTCATCACTTTTTAGACATGGCCTACCATGGTACATGGCCATTTGCCAAAGAAATCTCAAACTAAGTGCAGCGTGGAATGGTGAAATCAAATGCGTGGAAGTTCGTGAGTTGTGTCTTATTATCAGGGACAGATTTAGTAAAAGTTCCACCCTCAATGCGATGTTAGCAGTGTTGTGTGATGCTTATGAGAAACGGTTGATGAAAATTTGGTAGATGCAGCCGTTTCCAGATCAATTTAGCTATAAAAGAGAAAAACACAGCAGTATAAAGCATCTTTCAACTATTTTACGAGTATGGCGTCAAGTTGCTTGCCTAATTTATATGACAAGCTAGTTCTTATCAACAGCAATTAACTAGAATGTTCCAGAGAGTTAACCCTTACAGAGTGGAATACGCAGATACACGTTTTTTCACCATGCTCACTTCAAACACTTATAACTTGGACGGCTGCTGCTAGACTCCCCCAAAGACCAGGGCCTTTCGGAAAGTTCGTTACATTTACTTTCTAATGGCCTGTACCTGATGTCTCTAACTTCTGTCGGCCAAAAGTTGTTGCCGTTACAAAATGGCAAGTACATTGCATCCATTTGGGCACTACTTACCATATTGGTAAAATTCGTCAGAAAATGGTTCTATAAGAACTAGCCGGGTTTCGTTAACCCTTAGACGGCTGAATACGTAGATCAGTTGAGGCGGGTCATTCGTATCAAGCAGACCAGCAGAGCTTTCACTGGGTCGTATGGTTGGGCGGACCGACGACTCTAGCACGCCACACATGTGTGTAGGTGCTCGCATGAGAAGACACTCAGACAGGTATGCTCTCCGGAGGCTATATATATGGAGGAGATTTACGTTTTGACCATGCTTACTTCAAACACTTATACAGTAACTTGACAACGGCTATTGTCAGACCCCCAAAGCCACTCTTTACTCTAGTGTAGTAATGTCTCTTTGTCTCAAGGGCCTTATGCAGTTAGTATGGCACCTTTAATTCACAAAAGTGCCAGAAATACATAAGTATATATGTAAGTCTCTCTACGTTATCTTCATAGGGAATAGGGAGTACTGTGGAAGAGAGCTTAGCCTAGCCCCACATAACTTCTTCTCTCTGCCATCTGCAATTCGTTCCTCAATGCAAATTACGCGACAAAGGAGCTTAGTGGTAGCTCACCTGATCTCTTGACCACTATCAATGCGATTCTGCTGAGAAATGAACCCATGTGCAAAGTGACCTGGACGCAAAAACCAAGGTGAAAATTGAAATAACATCACACAGCACTGCGATATCTAAGGACAAGCTTCTGATTGATTGGATTCACTGCGCTCACGATTGAAAGCGCAGATAACGTATACTTGCCACTCGGCGGTCGTAGCGTGGAAACGTAAAGTCTGATATAAATGTTGAGCGCGAACGGAAACACCATTGACTGGACTATGGAGACCTGTGCTCGTGTTATGAGTTTACAAGATGTTCATTTTATTAGAGAGAGACTTGTTAGGGCACCTGTGGCTATTTCAAGTCATATCAGACACTAAAGCTAGCAATTATTTGCTAATTCTGAGAGCAAATCCGCAGAAAAATTCAATTCAATTCGATCGCATCCGATTTTAAAATCATTTTTACAATAATTCAAATTCAGTAATATTCTCACCACTACGCACTTTTTGGTCTGATTCAAATGTAAACTATCCCCGAAATACAATCCAGCATCCCTCATCACCCCCCTCCCACCCCGTCCGCAACTTTGTTACCCTTTTATGAATTCAGATCCTGATGATGAGTTGTTGAAGACCAATAAAGCTGCCCCTAATACCATGCCCGGTTGGTGTGAAATAACTGAATCCCTTCCCATCTTCAATTCCCAGAAATACGTCCAAACACACTCAAGCAAGATATGACATAAGAAAAATCACGCAAAAGATTTCCAAGACGTACTAACAAAGCAAAAGAAGAAAACTAAGGCATTGGAGACTTTTCGTACTCACCTAAAGCAAAAGCCGTCAAGTACGAAACTGAAGCATGCCTTGTTATGAGAAAGTCGTAGAAGAATAATGGTTCAGAGTACAAGCTGAAAAAGAAATCGTTTGCATAGAATATATACAAGCCTGGCACATATTCTCCCAACTTCACCTCACTTGTCAGCTGCTACTAATATTATTAGATAATTGCTAACATAACTAGATATAGCTTTTGTAACATGCCAGGCTGCACACTGACTGGGCTTTACAGAAATGTTAGAATTTTTAAGTACAATCTACTTTTCAAAACAATGAACTTTCTAAGATGTGATTGAAATCATGTGACATCATCATTCTCAAACATAGGACTGCCTTCTCATACGCACGCTGCCTCTGCAGCATATAGACATTGCCAAGACAGGGACATATCTTAAAAAAAACAATGCAACCATGGTCGAATGTTTAAAACTCGATGCAGATACAGATATTGCTCTTCTTGGAAAGAAGAGTTAGTGGAGGCGATATCTTTTCAGATTAGGTCATCATATTGAACCAAGAAAGTTATTTTAACTTCCTTGATTGAACTAAATGGAACAGAAAAATTTACGTCAGTCGTGTATATTCCGTTGATGAAAGCCCAGCACGGTGTCTGAGAGTGGTCAAGTCTGCAGCTGGAGACGTTTACTGGCTTATGGATCATTTTAAATAAGTTTGTGAAACTGTGCAGCCAGCTTCGATAGAAAGATATACCCTGCTAATGTCCGTCAAGGAGCCCCGCCATGTCATGCTTGAAGACAGACTGACAGTCAAATTTTTGATTGTTGTTTTAGCTACACTTATGGAAAAAATGTTTTTCAGAAGCACATTTTAGCTGGTGTCGAACACTTTTTTGGTTGGTGACTAAATGCTACGTCCAGGAATTTGCGCTAGTGGATTAAATACTATGTCCTCTGTTATAGAAATGATGTGAAAAATTAAAATATGACAATCAACGCCCTTAAAAAAAACACTGCGCCACCCTAAAGGACACCCTAAAGGACACCCTAAAATAGTGAAAGCCTAACTCAGCCTCCCGTCGGTTTTGGCAACTACCTGCTCTTAGACAAAGTGAAAAAATAATGCAAAAAAAATGATTCACACATCAGTGTCATATCGACGTGCTTCTGAACTAATTATTAACTTTTGGTTCTCCGTACATAACCCCAACAAAGTAAAACTACACAAAGCCAAAGTAAAACTGCACAAAATAAAGTTGCACAAAGCAAAAGATTCTGCACAGTAATTCAGCCTCAGCGGACCAATACTACCTGAACACATAAATTCTGAAACTTCTGAAGCATAACTTCTGAAACGTGTTATATAGTTTGCAGCACCCCCGTACCCTCCTCTATCTCCAATCTTGAATATAGAGAACATTGGCATCTACAGATTGCTGTCCAACACAGGTTGCACTATTTACTATTTAGGTACCTTGTGCATAGAACCGTGTTGCAGAAAAACAGAAAATAAATTTTGCAATGTTACAATTTTCACAATGAGTGCGAGTCCAGTCGTTTTCCATAACTATGATGTCACGTGTCACATGACCAACTACAGAGTTTTCCTTTTGCACAAAAATGTTTCTCCATCATTTAGACGTTTAGGAAAAGCTACCATCATTTACTCATAACGGATTTGTCGAGCTCCCACCCCTCCCCCTCCCGACAATCCTTCTAGGCTTCATGCAATATTGACATAACATTAGTTGTTTCATTTAAATTTTGTGCATATTTTTTTTTTTTTTTTGCGCTGTACTGGTAGCCCGACTTGAACCTTGCAGCAGCTGTTATAATGTAATTAAAGCCAAAGTTTTAACGTTTACTTGTTACTATTCGATTTTACGATAGTTATTGTGGCGCTTAGTATAGTACGATTCGTCTATGTTGGACTGCAAGTGGGACTGTATTGAAATTTTTCCTTTATATTTTATCAGTAATAATACCCAAAGGCAGTCCAACTTTGACGAATCATAGCTACTATACGAGCCGCAACACAAAGTTGCTTTCCCAGCTCTGATTCAAATCAAACTGTCAGAGGCAGAATCGCGTCACTAAATGAATTCTTTCCATTTGTGCTGCAATATTGCATGGTGTAGTGGAAGTGAAACAAGATACATTCAGACAAAAGAGTGACCTGACACGTTATCCACAGTTGATCCTTATCAGCTTGATTTCATGTTTACGCCACCTAGTGTGCAGTCGCAAAATAATTCTGCGGGTATTAGCAGATAAGCCTCCTCTTAGAACATATGATAGTATCTTGTTTGCATTTTTCTTAAACAGTGATGATTCCAATAACGAAATTCTGAATTGGACGTTTAAAAGATTACCACGCTGTGCAGGTATCCCTAGATAGAACTACAGATCAGCATGCAAGTTAGAACCAAAGACTTGTCCAAAAGTGGATCTTGCTGGCTGCGACCTCGTCAACAATTTTTGGCTGACCAAAAACTTTTCAAGGAAATGGCAAAACTTTTGCATTTTTTCTTGAATAAATCTGGATTTGGAGAAACATGTCGCCTTAAAACTTGCTAGAACTTTAGGACTGAATGTAGTACGCATATGAACATTAAAAGTAAGAACATGACAGCTACTTGCTGGATATGACGTCATAAGAAATGGCATAAAACACCGACTTTCTCAATAAGCAAAAGGAAGCTCCAAAATTGTCCCTAGATTACACCATTATGTGATCCGTTATATGTTTTGCTCAACAAGCTTGGTCTTTCGTGTACCATTAATAAGTTAATCAGCATATAGAGGTGATACAACCCAAAAGTTAATTTTACAGCCGTTTTTTGTTGTTGTTGTTGTTGTTGTTGTTGTTGCTTTGGAACGTCAATCTTTGCTCCAACTGCTTCCCAAAAAATTTCCACTCTATCCAGACCATGCAGTGGAACGACAAAAAATTACATGGACCAGATGTTCGATATAACTTAAGGAAGAGTCAGAAAACATATTTTTGCGTCATTGACAAATATCTTGCAGCTAGGGATACAAAATATTATCACCATGGCTTAGGTCAGACTGTTTTAACTTCCCTGGTTCAGATACTGGCTTTGCTACTTGAAGAAGATTTAACCTGCTAGTTATGCGATTGTCTTCTGCTAGCATTATACATGTATATGCTCCAATTAGCACGGTTGGGGAAAAGACATTTGTCTTTTAATTGGAGATGTCTGCTAATTGGAAAATTCAATATTTTTTATTAGTTTTTAAAAATTTCGTGACGGCATGTAAGTATCAATGCTACTATAAAGTGGAGTTCATGTAATAAACAAAAGAGCAAATCTTGGAAGTCGATATGGGTTAGAAATCGCAGAAGTATACCGTTTTGTTAGGCCCCACAAGTTGGTGAAATGAACTCTCCGATCAAGCTGTTGAGTGTTCGAAATAACTAAACGTTCAAGAACTGACGATTTTTATCATTCTTTGTCCTTGTCCGCTAATCAGATAGCAAAGCTGGTTTCGTACAGAGAATAGTGTCTGCTATTTGAGCGTTCGCTAATTGCTTGTCTGTTAATTAGGTCCTGTGCGCACTATAACTGGACTCTGCAAAGTTAGAAAACGCAAATGATGTAATCTATTTCGACTTTGCGAAAAATGACTTAGATAAGGTCAAAGGGTGTTCGCACTATATAGTGAGGACGGAACGTCTTCAGACGCCTTAATTAAGTTATAATTGCGGTGCTACAGTGTATCCCCGCCTTAAAACACTAGGCTGGATGCCCACCTAATTTGAGGCTATTACCGGGACAAAGCAAGTCGAGTTTCAGTCCTGCTCCGAGGCACGACTGAAACTCGACTTGAAACAAGGGAAGTTGATGATGATAAGCCTAAACAGATTTTCGGCAAAGAGTGGTGTGCGTACTAGGCAGTCCAGGCAGCAATTAACAGCATTGTGTTGATAACAATGCTATCTGTTACAAGTCAAGGTTTAGTCATGTTCTGAGTTCCAGTGCGTACGCAGCCTTAGAAACTTATTAATGAAAGTTGACCTGAATTCTGCAGGGGAAAAGAAATTTGCTCGTTAATTAGAGCTGTTTGCCGATCAGAGTCTCCGTTACGTGGAGAATTATACTGTAATTAGAACCCCCAGTGAATGTAGTTGTATACGCGGCATGCACGCTTGGAACTTTTTTGAGTATGATTTTGAGTAAATATGACTTCTTTTAAATAAACAGCTAAGCAGATAATGTTAACACGAGAAAGGAAGCAAGTGATCTCAGCGAGGTTGGAATGCAAATGTAGGTTACAAGACTATAGAGGAATATATATCAGTTAAAGTAGTAGGAAACAAGGGTGTCAATCCAATGCTTATGAATACAAGAGTTAGAATAGCAATTAGTTCTTCGCTCTGGCATATCGCACACGGGTATATTTATGAGAGAGTTTTCATCAGTGCGAGATACCATAAAAGCCTTATTTATGAAAATAAAGAGACTGGCCAAGTCAAGAAAAGAGTGCAATAATGATGACACATACCAGTAAGAACTCCATACTGACATTACCGTCGCAGAGAGTAATGTTAATATGTCATCTCGCCATCGGTATAACTTCTTTGGATCGTCACGTTTCTTCACGTAACAATAACCAAATTGGCTTCTATCTAAAATTCGGTTCAACAGAGAGAAACAAGCAATTGTAATTGCTGTAACTGCACACTGCGAAACTACCGGGGCAACTCGTTCAGCGGCCATGTTGCTTGCTCTGTCTTCTGCTACATTCCTGCATCTTGTGATAAATCATCATTTATTTTGCAATCTTTCGCATCTGTTGGTCACCTATCTCATAAACGTTTTTTGTACTTAGCTAAACCGATGTTAACAGGAAGATTATGCACTTGACAAGTCTGGCCATTAAAGTGCTAATGTAGAAGAAGCATGGCATCGGAAAGGCTTGTATATAACACAAAACTCGGAGAGAATATATTGGTACATCTGTCGGAATGCAGTCAGCTACCCCCTCACCTAACAACAATGATCAATGTGCAGCAATGATTTGTGAAAACGCTCCAAAAATCAAGCCCAAATCGCTTTATTGTAAAATACATCATCGTCGAAGGGGAATGGGTTAAAACATTAATTACAGTATATATCTGTTACTTTGAACACCAAAGGAACCGAAAAATTTGTTTGAATTAGATAATGTTTCAATTACTAGATAGTCTGAAAAATAGGAACTCGAATAGAATTTGCCCAATTCCTTATTGCGAAGTACTTAAATGTAAGTAATGGATTTGATCCAAGTTCTTAAAGGGATTCTCCGACAGAAAATCAACATAACTTTATTTTTAAAAAGTCGAAAAACAGAGTTGGAGACTGCTCTTACTTTTATCTGCAAGTAGCTTGTGTGTTTAGTCCAGCAAAGATCAAATTAATTTTTGAGAAGCAAAACGCAGGCTCGACATCAATGGCGGGCGGAAGTAATCATGCTAATTTATGCACTTACGTATATAAGTTGGTATTGTCGACAGTCACCGCGTCTATCGGCTGGTGCAAAGCTGAATCAGTTAGTTGCTCTTCGGCAAGCAACAAAACGATGCAAATATTCTTTTCCTACAAGCCATCTATCAACGCTGTTCTTACATTTACAAACCACCTTCGTCAACTTTTACACGCCAACTGAAATTGAGCAGGCAAACGACCTGGAGTCCTCACACAAAGATCATTCCCTCAGACGTAAACTCAGCCAATCGTAGTAGACTCAGCGCAAATCTGGTTTTGAATAGTGACCAGATA
>JAOBRC010671563.1:0-10593 GCA_027575255.1 Scolionema suvaense | reverse complement strand
CTTTGGGGGCCCCACGTCCCCACCTCTTTCCAAGTCGAGTACCCCCCCCCCTCCCCCCGGGGCTTATCTGTTTATTGCTGAATCATTTTTGAATACTTCAATCAATTGCTGGGAATCGCTTGCCTATATTACTGCGTTCATGGTCATTTTTAAAGATGATTTTCGAAGCAGTCGAAACATGTAAACGCAAATTGTAAAGTGTATTTCCTATCCTAAATTTTACTGGTAACTTCTCACTTATTCTATCGTCGTTTCCACGGTATCTAAGGACGAAACTGTTACTGTTTGTATCTTCATGTAGTTATAACAGAGGAAATCGATTCTGTTACCTGTATCATCGCTTTCTCCCTCTGAGTCCGATTTGATGCAGAGAACAATGACCTGAAATTGAATACAAAAGTGGTTCTCAAGTCTGTTAACTATTCCATAGTACATTTTTACTTGTTCAATAAAATACGTTTGCCTATTGATGAACAATGGCTGCAAAATCTGTTTCAGGTGCAGAAAGATCATCACTCATCGTTCTCTAATTCCTACTGTCCAGACGCTGCACATCGAAAGTCATCGATTAGGTGGGTCGCATTGATCGCTCCTGATCCCCAAAGTTTCAGGAGATTAAGTATAAAATAACGTTAATTTGAACCGGCACTTACATATAGCTACAGCTAAAAACTTAAAGTATCATTTATTTCAGCCTTAAGCTACAATATTTATTGACCACGACTGTCTTTTTAGTTGTCTGAAGAGGGAAAATATAAAGTCTGTCGCAGCCGTGGAAAAATGCCTTTACACGCACTCTTTTTTAAATTATTCTTTCTATTAATCTTTGTTCTTAATTATTTTTCAAATTTTTCACAAGACTATTTGGGCTTCTCTAACATAGAAATTCCTACCATTAACAAGAACTAGAATTCGATGATATCAATACTTCATTCCTCTTACAGTATCCTATGACTAGATTTGAACATCTTGAACATGAGTGTAAAATATTGCTGCTGTTCTACTATCGAAGTTCAACGTTTAGAGTTCTGCATTTATACTTTCTATTCATCCACAGAGAATCATAAAATAATGCTTCCTTTCGCACAATTATATCAACGTGTCTTCGCTCTACGCGCAACTCTTCGAGCTCTCTGTATTTACAACTACTCCTGCTCACTACTATATACATGTCTTGCTTAAAGTCCACGACCAGCCGTTCTCACGTGTAGATCTACCAGTTCAGCCTCAAGTTCATTTACAAATACTATACACACAAAACGTCCAGTCACATGAGCATTACGTTCGTTACTAAATTTGAACATCTATAAATATGATGTGTTGTTCTTTATTTCGTGATGCAACTCAGCCCCGGTATGTTCTTTAGGTTGTTCTTAATTTTCGGACAAATTTGAGGCACGCGTTCAATATAAAATTGTTCTTATAAAAAAAGAGTGTATATCTTGCTCTGTACTTGAGACTTCCAGGCTATTCTTTCATGCTTTTAAGTTTACGTGTTTCAGTATGCTTTCATTAATAAGTATCCTTCCTCTCGGTCAGGCAGTGTTGAACAACATGAAAAGCTCTAGACTCCAGCATTGTCACATTTTGCCACGAAATAGCAGCCTGAGGGTAGAGAGTGGTGGGATTGATGAAACGAAAAAGAGTTTGAATCAAAGAAAAGATGATTTACACAAGTAATTTAGTCGACGATTTTGTCTTTAAAATGATCTCTATGGGGGATGTCAGCTACCATCACAAAATTGTTTGCTCCCTGGCCATCCCACAATGCATTGCATGATGATGATTTGCGAACAGATCGACGATGAGAAGTTTATCTCAATCGTCTACTTTGTTTTTGTCCACAACTATAGTTCATTTCCTCTTCTGATGTTGGCTGGAATAGTTCTGGAACTGAGGATCGATGAAATAACCGCAAAGTTGATTTTTAAGGACAATATACAAAAGAAGTGCCATACTGCCTCAGAGCGGAACTGAATATTTTCATACTTGAGGTAGACAGTAAGTAGACCTAAATAACCGAGAAACTTTCTCGAAAAGGAAGATAAAATAAGTTACTAATTATAAATCATTAATAGTCTGATAATACCAGTTAATGTCATGTCAAAATAGTACAGAGTTTAGAAAAACACTACTTACAACAGCGAAGATAATCAGTATTTCCCAATGTTTCAAGTATCTGCTCACGTCATGTAAAGTCCTCCATCTTAAGTTCATCACATCAACACAAATTCTGACTCAATGTCGCAAAACCAGCGAAATCCCTGATAACACAGATTCAGTCTGAACGTTTTAATTATTAGTTACAGATCTTTTAATTCTAATAATTTGCTCGCGACTCCATCCATTTTTCACGTGATTGTTTACACGATCTGCACCAAAGCGAAAGCCTATCGAATTTCATCCAAATTTGCTCATACTGCTGTTTCTAAATCCAGCGACATTACAAGCATAGCAACAGCCATCAGGCATGCTAACACTATACACAGCTTAATCGCTTCTCAAACCAGGGCAGATAAAACCCTTCTTTTCCGACGTCCAATCCATAAAGAATAAAAGACAAGGCTGTGAAGTCATATTTGAATGACTTACCGATGTCCTGCATACCTTCTGCGTATAAATGCACCTTCGCATACAATGCCTTTCATAGTAATCCAAATAACAGTCAGTAGAGGCAACTTTATCCTTCTGTCCTCCGCCCACGATGTTCAATTCAACCAGCGAGGTCCTGCCACGAGATATCCAAACAAAATGCATCTTTCGTCTTATGTTCAGTGCCCTTAGACGTGATAAGTCTCTCGATTCAAACCAACTGATATTACAATCTATAAAATACACCGGAATTTGCATTTTTATGAGTATGGTCGTAAAGCACTCAACACCATAATCAAAACGTAACCATGTGCTGCTGATTTTGCCTGCAGGATCGATGTGCTCGATTATGCCACGTTTTCATGAAAATGTGCCAGAGTATTTTCTCTTGAACGTTAGTGAATGGTACACACGACCAAGAATGCTCTCCTCTGCATGCTCTTCTAGATCCTTGGCACAACGCAGAGGCGGATCTACAATCCTGGACAAAATAAATTGTCCACCATGTAAAATCGACTTACAGTGCCATCACAAATTCCCTCCTCCTATGTACAATGATGTTTCATTGTAGCAATAAGTCAGAAATAGTGCATCATCACTGGTTAGGTCATCATTGTATTAGGGGGGAGGAGGTTTTCGAAAATGTTTTACTTTCCTCTCTAGAAAGATCATTTCCATGTATACAAGCAAAAGAGACAACTACCATGCCTGTGATTGTAGGTTGAAACAATGATGAAGCAGAGTTTTCTTCCATATCCTTGATTAGTAGTACAGTGGATCCAGTAACCTACGTTTTTTAGACGAAGTTATTCTTTAATAAACGTCTGGAGGAACAGTCTGGACATGTTGCATCTATGTCAGGTGTGTGGGTCGTACGATTTAGTATAGCCTTAAAGGTCGAATGGTGTCCAGAGCAAGAACGTGCAGGAAGAATTTCATCAGATCTAGAGAAGCAGTGCTTGTCTTCAGTAAGAGACTAAGATTGATAATGTTTTCATTAGACAAGAATAAGAGACAGGACGGTCAGCGATAGAAGACTCGGCCGGAGATGAGGCAGCGTCAAAAGAGGAGGTCGGAAGTGAACGACCGTCCAAAGACGTAGCTTCTTTAGAAGCTCGTTGCTGGGCAGGTCCAGGTGACCAGGAATCCATTGAACATAGATAAGTAACTTGATTTCTGAATTTCAGAAACGATGGAAAAGACTTTCAGGCTACTGGAGTTGGAGATTTCGTCTACAGACAGCATTGCCTTGACTTTTTGTAAGGACCCAGTCGCATGGTGCATATCTAGTATTGCTGATCGATGATACGCAGTTCTCTTTTAGTAAAAGCTCTGCATTTTACTTTGAGGAGCTGATGTTATGCTTTCTCTGCAAGCTATTCCTAAAAAAAAGAACTATGTTTTTATTGGGGTTCATGTCTGGCTTTTCGTTTGGAAAAAGTTAAAAAACATAAAACAACATGTGTGAATCGTTGCAGCAAGGATTAGAGGAGAGAATTTTTTCTCGCAAAACATGTGCAACAACTGCATGTTGTTGCTGGTGACAATGGTGGGGTACTCTTTTAGATGAAAAAAATAGAATCAGATTTCAATTTATCAGATTATCAACCTGATATTTTGAATGTTGCACATGCACATGACAAAGGCGACCGCTCTTGCATTTTCATTTTACATTCTGCCAACGTTGAACTGCTTTTAATATCATTAGGCATAATTAGGTAAATTGCCTAATCTCTGTATGATACTGTTTCGGTACCATACCTAAGAGTTTTTGGAAAGACTGGTTTAAGTTACGTTTTAGCTCTTGCATCGGATTAATATCTGCTGGAAAGTCCCTCTCAACGAACTCCTTCTAACGGCAATGTAGAGTCCAACTGCTTGCAAAGAATGACTACCTTTCCATAAGCAACTCAATATGGAAGAACTTACACTTCAACTTACAACATTGTTAGCCCTACGGAGAGCTCAAAGGTGTCAATCGTTGACAGCTTTCACACTGTCACATTAATCCTTCAATGGTGAAGCATATACCTTTTACATTCCACAGATCCGTAAAACTGCTAAACCCAGGAAGCACCAGGTCCCTTTAATATTTGACAAATATGATGCTGAACCAAACTTGTGCCTTGTACCATGTCTTACCGAATATATTAAACGCACTAGATATATACAGGAAAATTTAGAGGATTAATGTCATACTCATATTCTCATAAACCAATGCAGCCGGTTACTACATTTAGACACACCCAACGTTTTCTAGATTGGTTAGGTATGGATGCAAGTGTTTTCACTGCACATTTTGCACGTAGCTCCTCTACCAGTAAAGGAGATAATATGGGTATATCCTTGAAGGACATACTGAAGGCAGCTGGTTGGACTCGAGACAGCATCTCTTTTCTACCAAGATCCAACTAACTCTCAGGTTAGGTAATGTGATAGTTGGACAGTCCTCCACAGTGACAACGGCTATTCATCTCATAGTCAATAATTCTTACGAACTGTCCAGACGGTGCTGTTTCAAAGCTTTTTGTGTTCTAGCTTCTATTCCACAGTTAAATACAGTAAGATGGTTCTGTGAAATAGCCTCTGTTGTCCTGTGTGTTTCTTCTGCGTGATGTTGAACGTCGGTTTACTGTATATTATTGAGTTCTTCCCATACCGAATCCTTGTCGGCGAAGAGAAACTAAGCGTATTCAGAGGACGATATCAAAGACACGTTTTTGTGTTCCTTTAAGCATACACTGTAGAGAAATCCATTAATAATCACACCACATCGACAACATGGTGGGATATCCAGGACTCACTAACCAGGGTATTCTATACCCTCTTCTGAACTTATACTGTGACTTTCCTGTGCGAAGTCCAGCTTTCAACTGAACCAGCACGTGTGCTCTACCTTACATGAAAATGGAGGCCTAGTGCCTAAAAGGCGGACCGCGATTAGTGGGTGTGTTGTTGTTATTGATAGACAACTGCATGCATATGCAGGGATTACCCGAATTGGTGGACTGAACTACATCCTTCAGAACCTCGCTATGGCTGCTCTGCGTCTAGGGAGAGCAGTATCTTCCTAGCAAACGCGATAGTCTCCTCTGGTAATGTCTTCAGCCAGTACAGATCTCCATCGGAACTCCTAAAGATCGTTTTTGGTTGTTCTTGGTTCGCTGGTTCAGAAACCAATGTTCCAGATCATGTTCTCCACCCATGCATCTGGGGCAGGTGGCATCAGTATCGGCACCACGGAGGCGATATCGGATGTGCACTGGAGCAGGATGATGACCACATCTCAGTCTTGCCAGGAGAGTTTCTGTGAATCTGTTTCTACGTCGCGAGTCTTTGGTTAGTTTGTAGTTAGCATAAGTATGTGTTGTTCATCTTTGATAAGAGAGCGACATAAAGACCAGTTATCAATTGTACGTTGGCTGTTAGCGCAAAAGTGATTGAATAGTGTGGGAGAGAGAAGAGACTTGGGAGTTTTGGCTCAGAGGTAGACTACACAGAGATTGGCTATCTGTGTAAATAAGGCTGGAGTATCCCGTTGGTAAATTTTGCTCTTGAAGCCATTGGATAGCAAGAGATAGGACGGCAAGATTCTCTTCATAAGAACAAGTGTGTACACTGCCTTCTGTCTTGAGAATAGAAATAACTTCATCCGTGGTTATTACACAGCAGTAGCTCCCCCGTTGCCGGTCCCTGCCGAGGCAGTCCCATCAGTGCAGATGATTAGATCAGCAATGAAGAACAAGATCCGTGTAGAGCGCAGGTCTATTGTTCATCAGCGTCAGCTGATTTCCCAGCAAGCCCCGGCACTGAGCATGACATGGAAACACAATCATTGACATCTGCGTCCCCTGGTGGAGATTGTATATGTTGACTGATTGGCGGTCAAGAGGCGATCCTGGAAGAAGAGAGACTAAAGCCCCACACTCCTCTAAACCTTCTTGTGTGAACGGAGAGTGAGTCTTTGTGACAAAAATTTGACAGATTGGACCTGTGCCTCCAAGAAAATCGTTTTTGAGGGGAAGAGAAAAGGTAGCCTATGACAACTCGCAATGCAGTGAAGACGTTCAAGACGTCTGAGATTCGTATTTGATGGTCATGGTTGCCACGCTGGTACAGCACAGTACAAAATGGAGTTAATAAATGCATAAAAGAGTTGTCAATGGGTGGATTTCTGCCAACCCCGTGACGGGTGTGCAACTGATCGGAGAGAATTAATTCCCCGAGTGGCGAAAACAGCTATTTCTTTATTGCAGCGAGAAGCAAGCAGAGTATCTTCATCTGCAAACATTGCAATTGTGATGAGATGATCCAGAAGAGTTCCGACAGAGATTTGATGTAAAATAACAATAGTGTGACAAGGACGAAGGCTTGCCGCAGACTCTTTGTTATTCGTTTACTAGGGCTTAGAGATGAGGGAATGTAAACTCTGGATCAATGATCAGAGAGCAAGCATCGGAGCCATCGAATGAATTCCTCGTTTCAATATTGTATGAAGGAGTTTCTCGAACCAGACTGTGTCATACGCCTTGCTAAAATTGAGCAATGCTAGGACTGATCGATGGAAAGAATTGGCTTGGAATCCTCGAGTGACTGCGCAATCTGGCAGATATGATCCTCACAAGGCCAGCCTTTGCAGAAACTGGCTTGGAGACATGAGAACCATGCGTTCGTCTCGGCTAGGTAGTATTCGTTCCATCAGCTTGACAATGCATGATGTAATATTGATTGGCCGATTTGAGGCACTTTTGATAGCAGATTTTCTAGCTTTCAGTAACGGCAAAATAGTAGCCACTCTTCATGGATGAGGGAGGTAAGTTCTCGTGAACGACGTGTTCAAGATGGCTAAAAGTTGTTGGAGAGCGATCGAGTCAAGGGCCTTGAAAGAAGTAGGGGATGTCATCAGGAGCTGCCGCACCTTTGCGTTATGTCTTCTTCCGAACAAGATGGAGGAGGAGCCTTAATTCGATCAGTGACAATACGACAAAAAGGACTTCATTCTTTGAGACATGAAGCCACGTCCATCCGACAACTTTAGGTACAATAGCAAGAAACTCAATCCGAATAGATGTATTGTGTCCTAATATTTAAGGCTGAAGCAATGTAAGTGCACATCTACTGCAATATTTCGACTTTATTTTAAGTCATAATCAGGCAACTATCAAGAGTGGTGCAAGAGCAAACCAAACACACCTACTACAAATCTATTGCCATCAAAATTGATTTCACATTGTCACTATCACTTATCAAAACAATTGAAGTTCTCTTGAAGCATTCAATCCAGAATTCAAATCAGGCTGGAGGTGCTTAACCATAGGCGATTCTTTGAAAAGCAAATTGTTCCAGTTTTCATCTTGTGCAACAACCCTAACAATATCTCTGACAAAATTAGAGACAACATAACTGCTAATGTTAGTGTAGTGCTTTGCAAAGATGTCGACCGTAGTAAACTGGTTGGTGATCATTATCCCTCTATGAGGCATGGCCTCATTTGGGGAGATGCGAATAAGTTTCCACATACGGGATTCGTCTTGATCATCTGAGATATCTTGAAGATATTCTTGCCACGAATGGTCTTTGGCGTCGTGGATGGCATTGACAACTGCTTAAAGACTGTTGGGTCGGATCACAGCCTCTCCTTCATGCGCTCACTTGCTCAGCCAGTTCATTTGCAGAACGCAACCCACAATCGTCCACAAAAGTATTGAGACTTTTTTTACTTTTGGCCTCTATTATCATAGCCAAACAGGTTTGCACCCTTCTCCTCCCCTTCTCGCACATGTCAGTGTTGTTGCTGGCCAGTCAAGTCACCAAGGCACATTTTAGGGTCTCTGCAAGGCCGTTTACACCGAGAGCAACACTGAACTATGGGAGAACGGGGAAAGTAGTGTCTTGTCTCAATATATTTTGTGGATGATTGGAGTTTGCGCAGCTGGGTGGCTGAGTCCAAAATAAAGAATCTCGCAGCAATGTTTAGAGTGGTTAAACCACACTGCGTGAAGCAGATGCATACCAAACAAAGCATTCCTGCTTGAAACCAGTCATCGTTTGACTTCAAACTATTACTACCATCCATAAGAGACCAGGTAAATGTAAATCGCAGCGATTATTAGTAGTGAATATTGGTATAAATTAGATCGTTGAAAGTTTTAGCCGTGGATTGTTTTGATTTTGCAGAGTCCGCCATGTTTATTTCTACTCCACTGACCATTATTTGATCCGGCCCAACATTCTTTAACATGCTTCAGTCCATTTTGACTATTTTGAGAGATTGTACGGCGGATACGGTTTCTTTTGGCGTGTGAGATATCTCAGTGGATGGAGGAGTAATCCATAACCTTGTACCCTGGGACCAGAGTTTTCATTCCTCTATACTGGAGCTTCTGGCTCTTAACCGTGTAGAGGAAAAGAATAGCACAGGATCAGGACAGGCGTCCCCTATGCGTAGAAAGAGCCGATGGTTCCAGGGTATAACCTTGAGGCACTTTCGTTTTCCGATGTGTTTACAAGCATTATCGGTGAGAATGGCATTGAAACGAGAGATACGTTTGGTCAGGTCTGGCTCGTGTGTGAGTGAGGCCGTGTCCTGATCCACAGCGTCCATGATGGTAGACCAGTCAACTCCACTATTATGTCATTTTTCGGCTCGAGGTGGAACCAGCCAACTATGCCTCAATAGCAGTCCACAGTTATCAGCGGGCTGCACGAAGTCTCGCATAGGAGAAAGCGCATTCAAATTCCCTAGAATAAACAATTGGCATAAAAGCTTGCTTGCGACGTGGGCTCATGTTTTGGCCATGTGATATTCGCTCCTTTCTTTCTTGACCCTCCACGCACATACTTGGACTGGACAGAGGATTTGGATCTGGCTTCCTGGGGCCCAATTTCAGTTCGATGTCACCCGCACAAATGAGCTGAACATAAGTTAGAGCTGCGATGAGAGACTGAATACGGCGCTTAACTTTAATAGAGACGTTCATGGGCGGATCCAGAAAAAAATCTGAGCGGAGCATTTTCTGAAACAATCTGAAGCTCTCTTGCATATTTACAGAATACTTTCTGTCTCATGGACGTTTTTCGAACATTTTCACAAATAGCCACGAGCTCATATTCTTTCCTATTCGAAGGAAATGTTCGACCGTCTTTAAACAAAGACGTTAAGACACTGCTTACAGGCTCTGCCATGCTTTCAGCTCACTCTCACACTGGGAAACATTAACCAGTATGTTGTTGCTGTTGTCGTTTGTTTGTTTCTCACCATGAGCGCAGTTGGTATTTTTGATGCCTTTCCTCATGGACTTCCTCATTTGCATTGTGGTTTGTAGATTGTACATTGAAGTGTGAAATGTAATTTTTGTATGGTGCTATGTATTATTTTGATTGCCTTTGAGGAATAATACATTGATTCATTGATGTCTTCGTGACATAAGCAAAGCTATAAGCTGTAAAAAGAATGCTACTTTTTTGATTCTGTGATACATGTTTCCAACAACATTGTTCATCATCAGTCAATCAATAAAATTCACCAAGCTTGCTCAACTATTTAACCTAAGTTGACAAAACAATTAAAATAAATGCGTGCCATACCATCCTACATACACAATACAGTAATGGCTAAACCACTCAAGTCAAAATTCAACACTCCATAATTCAATCAACAAAATCGCAGTGCTGATAACAGGACTTAATGACATATTCTATAGGGACTGAAAAAACTAAATGCGAACAAGTGTTATCACAGAATCAAACAAGTAGTATTCTTTTTACAGTTTATTAAGCAGTATGCTACATCACAAACAGTCGCTGCTTGTCCGCTACCCCTTTCTGCTAAACGCATTCTGAAATGAAATGAGCGAACTACATTCCTGTGACGTTGTTCAATACATTGCGCAAAAATGGGTATCGATTAACCAATTCTGCTCATTGGCTGGCTTCACACGGAGGTTGTTATCTTGATAAAACCAATTATACCAATTAGAATATCAAGAATGTCCGTGTGAA
>JAOBRC010671452.1:0-10594 GCA_027575255.1 Scolionema suvaense | reverse complement strand
AAAACTAAATAAATAAATAATAAATAAATAAATAAAGAAACGAAGAAAGGATGAATACATGTTAAGGTCAATAAATTAGTAAACTGACAACAAACACCAAGAATCAACATCGTCGGCTACAGTAACTGACACAGCATCTCGGGTTTGTGAGCTGGTATAACTGCCTCAATTTCACAAATCCTAAAGAAACTCAGTGAGCTGGCATCTTTTTACCGTGCGTTAGGCCCATCATAAAAAACGAAATATATACGACTTCTCTTTGGAAAGTAAAATACAGTACTAAAATACATGTCAAGACGTTAGATAATGGTCAGCACAAACCCATTTTTAGTACCGTATACAATGAAACGTTCGCGAGATAAACTTCAACGAATTTCGCGAGTTTGGACCTGTTTCGCAAAAGTTTATCTCGCAAAAATTTTTCCGAAACATGATTTCACGAAAGTTTATCCAGTCAAGGGCTTCTAACCACACAGCCTTTGATCCAGTCTAATCTTCATTGTCTTTGGATCTTCATAGCAATAAAAGTTTAATATAAATAGACTAACTGTAGAGAGAGTTGCCCGAACTAGCTATGAATGGGGAGGGGGTCATGAACTGGCGAAAATGCAACATTTTTTCTTGCCGCAAAAGTTTATCTCGCGAATTTTCTGCGATTCACCGATTTGCGAAAGTTAACCCAAAAAATTTCGCGACCTTTTAACTTTGCGAAAGTTTCTCTTGGATGTAGTATCAACACAAGCAAATTATTTTCTGAACCACTTTACCTTGTCCCTGTCTTCAAATTCAAGAATTCGTTTCTGGTAAGTCTTCTCCACTTCGCTGTGCAAAACGTGCGTGTTCTGAAAATGCAGAGAATGATCCATGTGTTTAATGAGACGGACTATGCAGTTTTTCCGTCTGTAATTGTTCTTCAGTTCTTATATTTCTAATTCTGCTGTAAAATATAAAAACACCCCCTCAAAAACAAGAAAAGGGAGAGAAGTTAAAAGTACTTGCGCAGAATTTTTGCTATATAGGTATGACCTACAAAGGAATCAATATATATAATGTATGGTTGGCACTAAATGAGTGTCTGACTTGCAAAGGCAGTTGCAAGGCTTAAAATGCCTGTAACAACACAGACATTGTCCGCGTTACTCTAGAAAATATGAAACTGGTTATCAATGAACGTGGAGAAAAGCAAATATTGGTACTAACCGCAATTTTTATATGCTTTTCAAGGATATCTCCATGCATTCTGGCGATAATTCGATATCCTTCTTTCACAGCTTGATGTAAATCAGCAGGGTGAAAGTGTTCAGGAGGGGTCGCTGCCATGTCAGCTATACCCATCTTGGCTATATCAGCCGCTCGAAGTGTATGACGCAGTTCTTCTTTTTCGTCAGTTTTTCCAGATGGCTTTTCGACAGTTTGCCCAATTGATACACCCTTATCATCCACAGCAGCGCTATTGCATAACGTTACCATATCTTTAGGCTCTGCTTCAGTGCTTGAAGTTAAGGACACTTCCGTCCCGTCAACAGGCTTCATCCTTGCATCGCTTTGACTGCTAGATTGTTGATGGAAATCACCTTGCTTAGAGACTAATTCCTCAGCTTCAGGCATTTCTGCCTTCGGATTTTTTCCAATCGAGGCTTGAGAGCCTTTCTGGCTTCGGCGACGTCTGTTGCTCGGCATGACGAAATCGAAATTGAACTGCGCGACGCCAGTCCAATGACTTTAATGTCACTTGTGAAACTTGGACGCTATATTTGACGTCATCTGACACTGACGTCATTTCATTTGAATGTTAAAAATTTGACGTGATCTGTATTCATCTGGATGTTGGTGAGCGTTTTTCAAAAGTTAGTATCAATATTAGAGTCAATTTATTAATTAGTTAATTCTCATAATGATGTAGAAAATTTAGATCTAAGTGATAACGAACCAAAAAGATCTCTTTCAAACATTGCATTGGCATTATTTTTACCGGCCCAGCCCTCCCCCTTTTGGGTAGAGAGGGGCATATTTCTAAAAAATTTCAGAGGAGTTGGGTATAAAACTTTTGATGTTTTTAGTAGTGGGCCTAAACTAAAACCCGCTAAAAATAAACAGTGGCTCTGATGACAGTCTATAAAAGAGTGTTGATTGGGGTTTATTTTGCAGCACAAGGTACTCTCGGGTCCCTAATAAACGTCCAGGTAAATTTATTTTTTTCTAGCTAAATTCCCCCTGTATTTTCCTTATTAGGTACTGTACGTTTATTTATTTCGAGCTACTTTTACTATACAGAGACAAATGAAATCACATCTTTTATAGCATGTACTCCATAGCTACTTTGATTTTTATTATGAAAGGATTTCTGTTATTTTGTTCAGTATTTTAACCTTGAAAAACTTAGGTAAAGCATAGTTCCTCTTATCTAAAAGTTTGCCCGTTTTTTTCTCTGTACGTTTATTTCAGCCTGTACGTTCATTAATTTTTACTTGATTTTCCCTCCGATACGTTTATATTAGCCTGTACGTTTATTAGGGACCCAAGAGTACAAGTTTCTTCTAACTTTGATATTTTTCAATAGCTCAAAACATGAGATCTATGACGACATGTCTAAAAATCTAAGGATCATGGCTTCCTTAGCAACCCTGAGCACAAAAGCAAACTGCAAAATTTTTCGGCGAAGCACTAACTTCTTTACTCTCAGAAACACCAACAAATAATAAGCTAATTTTCAACCTTTATGTAGGTCGTCATTCTTCACTAGCATTTGGCAATGCATCCTGCAACTTTGATACGACATATAGCTCAAAAATGGCATTAGCTTTTGCAATGAAATCGAAAGACTTGGCTTCTTATTTTTCTGAGGTCTGTGCGTGTACTTGATTTCAGTTTTAAGTGGTGAACTCTGGAAAATTGAAATTTGGTTGACAAGGTCGATTAGTTTTTTTATTGACGAATTTTCGACATGCCATGTTTAATGAGAAACTTGCAAATGAAATTCGTGTGCTAGACAGGAATGGTCATAATTCTGGAGACAAGGGATCGGCACAAGGAGGACTTTAGAAATTCCGAGAAACTTTTTACCGGCTAACGCCAATGGCACGTAACTACACGTTTTTCTTTATACGAAACCCGTTTATAAGAAACTGACTAGTAAAGCCTCTCAAAATTTAGGAAACTTTGACTACTAAATCTAGTAACTAGAAACTCCTCAAGTATTGCGCGCGAAAAATATTATTGCTTGTTTCTATGCAGAGTCAAACATATTGACTTGTCTTGAAATCTGAACACGTTAGTCACATAGAAATCACTATTTCAGTATTTTTCTAGCAGCGGTTTTCATATTTTAGTTTTGAAGATGCATATCATGGTTGTGATGCATTGTTTTAATGGCCACTGTTCTTTGCAAATTTTTCAGTTAAGAAACCGAATAAGAAACTTTTCCTAGTAAAATTTTCAAAATTTTAAGAAACTTTTACTACTACCTTGGGTGCTTGGTTTCTCATAAAAAAAACGTGTGCAGCGGCAAAACCCATCGCTAGATCGATGTAATTCGAATACGTTTCATTAGTGCACCGCCTCACGTACCGTTCTCTTCAAACGTAACCAGGCACGGGTACGCGGAAACACTCACAGATCGGACAAAAGAGAATTGTGAACCGTAACCCAACAAGTTAAACATCGTGACACACAAGTTTATATCGTGAGAAAGCCAAAGATACTGGAAAAGCACCATGTTGTGTTTTTATGGCCAGACTACTCACGAACAACATATTCTTGATATGTTTGATAGTTGCTTTATGATACTCAGAACAAATAAAGTAACTGAGGGAATCATTAACCCTATTTAAGAGGGGAGGGGGTGTTCTGGCTAACTCCCATTTAGTGGTGGGAGGGGGGGAATGAAGTATATTTACATTTCCCGCCTATCTCCCGATCGGGAACCCCAAATGACATGTCCATGGGTAATCCTTAGGAATTCAACTTTCCGCAAAACATTTCGTCCAGTTGCCATCAGCTTGCTGTATGTGCCTGCTCAAAATGCCTATGTGAAATACAATAAAGTTGCGTCAGACTACTCCTAGAAAAGTTTCATAACTCTTGAACCACTCATCCAAACATGCTCAAATTCGGACACAGTAGGCATTAGGAATAAATATTTAAAGCTATCAAGATTTAGACACATAATGTCTAGCCGTTCAACAGTACTTTAAAAATTTAGGAGGGGGAGGGAAATACCGTTAAATAAAAAAACCGTTTCCTTACGCGGTGTAGATCATACTTCATACCAGAAAAATGAAGGGGAATTTTAAATTTGAGGCCGAAGGGAGATAGTCAAGTTTTCTTTGGGAAGGTATAAAATTTAGCCACGAAATAGTTCGGGTAATCAAACGTCGCTGCAGCTACTAATTTATTCCGAGAAACTTTCGCGAGTTTTACGAGTTTGGGCCTTTTTCGCGAAAGTTTTTCTCGAGAATATCTCATTTATCTCGCGAATTTTTTTCCAAAACGCACTACTGTCATTTTGATCAGGAGTATAAGATTGATAACACGTGAAACACATTTCATGCGTGATGTTTAGTATTTAGTCTATTTTTTCTTCCAAGTTCTATGTAAGGTGCTATCTATACCAGCCAGAACCAACTTAACTTCCGCGATGGTCGAACGCAAGCGTGTAACGGAGTACGAGGTCAAAAATGCAACACGGATTGTATACGTCCTAGAAAGAGCTAAAAACGCAGTACTGCTAACACGACGTGAACAAGAAGGGTTAAGCTGAGCACAAGGCACTAGTTACATTGCCATCTGTTCTCTCTTTCATTGTCTGTATAAAAAAATTGTAGCTGTAGCTAGGTTTTGCACACAAATCCGCACAGACATCGTCAAAAAAACACACGATAAGTTTCACCCGTATTTATCTTCGTATTCCGTCATCATTTATCTTCAAATAAATAGTCACACAAACAAACTAACAACAAACCATTAAAAACCATTTGCGCCGTTGCATGGAAAGTAAGCACAATGACAGCATAATGCAAGGATAAGTTCTTGCTTGAAGACTTCAGAATTGGACACAAAAGTTTACTTTTGGAAGTGTATCTCATAAAAAAATGTTGATCAAAGAACAAAGCAAGGGCAAGTAAGAAAATAAGAACCAGGCATGAATATTCAGTGAACTACACAGGATATCAACAAAATGTCAGTTCCCTTCACATAAAAGAAGATTCGAAGAACTTTTACACCACAGACATAACAGGAAAGACTATCGTTTACCATCATAGTCATTCAGAGTTGTACGAATGCAAGGTCAGACAAGTTGCTACAACAAACATCTCATAATCAAAATGCTCAAGCGATACAAAGTACACAATCCAACTAGCCACCTCTCTATTATATTTAACATATTTACATTACGCTATAGATCTTCCAACACACAACAGCATTCAATCGCAATTTCACGAGCAATGCAATAAAGTGTAAACCTCTGAGACAACACATAAAGGTGGATTTCCACTTGAGCGAAAGTCACGGCGATGTGGGCGGCGAAGCGAATTTTTTCGCTTTGGCGCATGCGCATTCGCCTAAGCGGAAAGTCGGATTAAGTCAGTAGAATGAACTAAAGGTAGAAGCAACCTACACGCTTCAAGTGGAAGGAGATTACGCAACAAACCTTTCCACATATCGTCATCATGCATTGCATTGTGGGAAGGCTAGGAGGTACATTAAAATTATAGTTACAATACCAAAAACAACGTTTCACTAATTGCATATAGTGGTTCATTCAACCAGGGAGATACAGCCGCAAATCTAACCGAAAATACAGGCAAAATACAGGCAAAATAGGCATTACGAAGCCTCACTCGATGATTGCATCACATTGCCATTACAAAGATATGCTCCCC
Source organism: Scolionema suvaense (assembly GCA_027575255.1). Lineage (NCBI taxonomy): Eukaryota > Metazoa > Cnidaria > Hydrozoa > Limnomedusae > Olindiidae > Scolionema > Scolionema suvaense. The sequence goes on along the minus strand of JAOBRC010671452.1, from coordinate 4,712 downwards.
CTGGACATCCCACAACGTATTGTGATATGACGACTTGCAAAAAATGTCTCTACCCCTGACGCTGTTACTTATATGAAACTGTGTTCCAAACAAGTGCCCTCTGTCTTGTGCCAGTAACTTTGAATAAGACAAGAAAATGCATACTATCGGTAGCACTCAACAAAGCAAACAAGAGCAATTCCATTGAATGCAAAAAAATCCTTACAATCATGACATTTTGCAAACTGTCATCAGTCACTGACATCAACACGCACACACAAAAAAAAATTGAAAACCTACTAACAAGGCAAGAACTGCGAGTGGAAATGTTGATATTCAGCGTAAAAGCACTGTACGGTGCACAGTTTGAAAAATACTTATCAAAGTCCTGATCAACAAGTAGCTACCGACTATGATAATTTGTAGTGCATGAACTTAGTTGTCGATCGATTTCAAACACATCACTCCAAGGGATTTTCTGTCAGGGAAAAAACGGGGCGCGAGACTAATACCCAATTTCAAGGCCAATTTCAGTTACTACACAATTTTCTTACGATGTACCTAGTAAGGTTCGAAATTTCAACAGAGAGCATTTAAAAATTTTATAAGTCTAGCAAGTCTGTAATCACAGTGAAACAACGACCTCGTATCGCACAAAATATTTGATCTACTTATTTGCCGCTTTCAACAAACATTTGCCCGAAAGACAAGCTACACGTATCAAAATTTGATATCATTCATAGCAGAAAATGGTTGTCTATCTCACTTAAGTTGGCATACGAGCAGTGATAGTTCCATTGCAGAACAGTAAGCCTTCAGACATAAATGAAAGATATCTTGCGCTTTCACTGTGATACCAGCGCTAGGTTTCATAAATTCACCCTCGTGGAAGTACATTTGAGAAAGACAAGAGAGGATAGAGAATACTAATGATATCAATGAACGTAAACTCAGTTGAATTGCAAAGATCGGCTTGCTAAAAATGCCAATTTAAGTACTAAGAAAATGTTCGTTTTAGACAAACCGATCTTGTGTTCTAAATTTACGTAAGGTGACTCTATCAATAGGGGTGTCAAAGATTGCTGAAATGCAGAACGCACAAGGAGTATTGTTCACGAGGGAAAATTGTATTATGGGCCACATAGCAGGATGAAAAGTATTTACGTAGAATATAACAGTGCAATCTTGCAAGACAAGAAAATACAGTCAAAAAGAGTTCAGTAGTATTGGATGTCACAGGCAGCCATCAGAGAAGTGCATTCTAACTTCGAGGAGATCATGGTAACTTCTTAGTGCATGAAAATGAATTCATCACAATTTCTTGCGGTTAGCAAAATGCGCAGTCGATCACTGAAGAACACACATAGAGCTCTTTGTCTGAGAAGCAGCACGCCGACCAACTGCTTCAGTCTCGTTATAATTAACAATTTCAGCTTTAATTACCCGCTGCTATAGAATTAAGGATAACATGGTAATAAGAGACTTCTGATTTTTAACATTCTCATATTCAAAACAATTACCTTAATTCACTCAAATTTCGCGTGAGTTTTATTTTCCCGCATTTCATTTGCGCTTAGGGCTGTTGCGAGAAAATCTCATTTTCGCACAGAAAAATAAAGCTCAAATTTTTCGCGCATGCTTAGTCCACAAAAGCAGACTGATTTATTGAAAACAGCCTACAAACAGGTACTTGTGTGCGGTTGTGATTTGGCTACCCAATCTCTCTCTGCTCCTTTCAACTTTTCCGCAGGTTCTCAGTATTGCATGGTGATAAGTTGAAAATTTGGGCATTTAATTTTCGCACACCCCCTTTAATGAAATTTTCACGCAAATCGTATTTTCTCAAGCCCAAACGCGTGAAACATAGGAATTTTCGCGCAATTAATTATTCGCGCATCGGCTTGCAGCGGAAATTAGATGTGCGCGAAAGTTGAGTGAACTAAGGTAGTAAGATCAATAAAGGAGAACTATAATGTCAGGAACTGTGATTGCTAACAGCGATTCTAAAGACAAAATGATGCCACTCCTTACATAAAATAGATCCGTATTACATGTTTTTAATAACAATGTACATTTTTTGATGAAAGGTTTCAATGTTCTTAACTGAGGTCAGAATTAAGCCTAAAAATGTTCTTGGCTTGTTCAGAGTTCAGTGGTGTTTAAACTACTATTGCTATGGTAATAACACTTTGAATGGATATCAAGAATTTATAGATGAAAAAATTGCCATATGGTTTACTGCTGGTTTATTATTGATGACATCATCGCCTGAAGGCGTAATTTTTGGCCAAAACCAGCAATTTTTGAAAACTGGCGCAAAATCCAGTAGAAACTCAAAATCTATCAAAAACCACTGTGCAAAATTGGAAATAGTGCTACATGATGGTTCCACTCAATTTTACGCAGTATTGGGTTGATGTAACTTAAAAAAGGCATAAAATTGCCTTATCACCCGCCAATTTAGCTCAAATTAAGGGTGAAGATGTCCAAATTTTGCAAAAAAAAGATGAATCACCCTAAGAATATATTAAATAACCTCATAAGTCAACAAACTCCAGCTCAAAAGTTTATTCCTTCCAGAGATATCTGCAAAAAACAACAGGGGGCCCTCAGAGGACGCCCCAGCATAAGTAAGGTTAAGAGGAAAATTTCCATTTGTCGCGTAGCTACTGCATTCGCTTCGCTACACACGTGTTACGCTACTTAATATTCCCTCCCGAACGAATTTATGAAGTCCCAACAAATCTGGCAGCATCGAGGCGAACCAATCCAAGGAAACCTCAGACCAGTTGTGTGTGTTGGCCAATAGTTATCTTGAGTAGGGAAAGTTCATAGTCGACCCACAGTCTGTGTGGTAAGATGGATTAGCTGCTTCCCTATACTTCATCGGGAAGAGTCCCAGAGTAGGGGCTGCCACACACAAGTACCTAATTGAAGCCTGAAAAAGTAGAGAAACCTTGCAGCCAGGAATCACTCATGTTACACAGACACTGGCAGGTACTGCGACATTTCGCATGTCATGTCTCCCGTCACGCGCCTAGGTATGAATTTGGCTATTGTTGACAAACAAGACTATACATAGAATATCAAAGTACTGCAAAACTAAACTATGATACACGTATAAAGGATACATTGGATTGCTCCACTTCTTGCTTGGACAGCCTCACATTCAAAATATCTGCAGCGATCTTCTGGAAGCAGAAACTAACTTGATCTCCAGACTTTGCAGAAATAAAATAACTAAAACAAAAGAAATTCTTTAATTACAATTAAAACAACATGGCTGCAAATAGAACCAGAGATTCAACATTAGTCTGGCACTTTCTAGGAAAAAAGAGGAAATGTCCGATGAATGTGATTTTCCAGTGGACAAATCTTGACAGATACATTTTTTACTAAAGTATTGGTTTTGTTTACAATATTTCCAAAATTTCCCATACGATGAATTAATCAGACTGCCATTCAGTTCAAGTCAACTTACAGTAGATAAACCTTGCCGGGGAAACATAAAATTCTGATCATACATCCACAGCTTCTAAGGCTAACTAAGTAAGTGTTTGTCCATTCTTCATATAGTACACAAAGAAACCCAGCACTGTGGTAGGGCCTAGCTGTCTTACCATGATAGTTGAGCCCTGGCTTTAAGAATGCATGATGTAATGGAGGATGCCTGTCTCAAGGAAATGCTTGTGTAATGCATGCATTTTAATGCACCAGCCAGATCTGACTAACCAATCCATTGCTTGGCAGCTCCCATAACTACTGCTGTGAGTTTACACCCAGCAATTGAGCAATAAGTCTCTAAGTAATTTGCAGAGGAAAACACAGGCATGCAAGAGTTTTCAGATGTCTCTGATGCTAGCTGGTAAGATACGTATTTTACCTAGCACGGGCATACGAAGAAAGGCTTGGAGACCCGCATACATTGCTAGGTCCCCAAACTATGAAGCACAAATTAACAATATATAATAAGTTTACATGCAACAAGCATTATGTTTTTGTTGCTTTATCTCTCAACAAAATGCTGTTATTGCTCTTTGTAAAGTAGATCAGCAGGTCTCCTCAAATTATGTCTGGATATGGCCTTGGCTAGCTATACGTGACTATGGGAGGCCCAAGAAGCTGCGACTTGCACTGGTCAAAGAACTCAAAGCCGATTGAATTTTCCTTCTTTCAACAACTCACCACGCGCAAGCAAAATAATCTTGATTATGTGTATGCTAGTAAGAAGTACGAACGCAAATAACTTTCACTTTCCCTTGGCGTTTTCTGAATCAGAAATAGTAAAATATGATGCATATTTTTGAAAGAGCTTAAAATCTGCAAGGCAGGCCCAAAACATGGTAATGAGACATAGCAAATGTACAAAACTTACTCATTAGCTACGTTTGTCCTCTCAATAAGAATCACTAATATTTCCAGCAAACAACGATAAATGCAACAGCCTACCAAAAATTCGTAATTTGTAATTGCAAGCATTCGTGAGGTCGAGGAAGTGGAGAAGATCGATAGAGCTGAGAAGGTTGAGGAAAGAGAAGAAGATCGAAAAATTACACTGAGTGCCCCTCTGAAGGGCAACACTTTACAAGGCAGATTAAATAAATATCTGTTTCAGAATCCTGAAAACTTCATACAAAAGGTTTTCACGCATACTCCATATGGAAAGTCAGGCTAACCTGGCCATACAGTGCTCTTGTGCAAACTCAGCATGCTTTTCCTTTTTCACTGTTCTC
>JAOBRC010671341.1:0-10595 GCA_027575255.1 Scolionema suvaense | reverse complement strand
TTGGCACAAAATATGCGTTCTATCCATTGTACGTTTTCGTTACGAATCAAATTACTGAAAAGTGCGCCATAATTACCTGCATTGACTATACCAAATGCACCTGCCTCAAAATCACAGAAATGGTATACGGGAAGATGTTATCACACCATCACTAATCATACCAACAATAGCATAATGAGTCTTTCCTCAAGTAGCCAGTTGGAGCCAGGTGGACAACCAGCATGTTGTATATCTGTTAGTAGAAAAATGATCAGGTGTCTCTAATGGTTATGCTGACTAATCATTAAGTAAACAGTTCAAAGTTAGCTTGACCTGGCTACTAGAATTTCCTGCCCTAGGGCATCTTCGGAACATCCCCCCCTTCATGATGGTGCTGCAGTCCCATTGCAGTCCTGTGCTGGGTGTGAGTCCATTAGGCACAACCTTGAAATCGGTCGAACGTATACCTTTCCGTTGACGAAAACTTTGGCTGTCCTGATGTGACCATCTTTCCCTGAATATACTTCGACTACTCGTCCAAGAGGCCACTTTCCGCAAGGTGCATCTGGCGACACAAACAGGATAACATCTCCAGTGCTCAAATTAGCATTCATACAATGCCATTTCCCTCATCGACCCAATGTTGGGAGGAACTCATGCCTCCATCGGCTCCAAAAATGTCTAACTAAGTACTGAACTTGTCTCCATCTCTTACGCGGGCTGTAAGGAACAGTGTCTACTGCCAATGGGGCAAGCTGGCCCTCAATTGGCCATGTAGAAAATGGTTTGGAGTCAAAGAAAGATCATCTGCTAGGTTTGAAGTCTGGAAAGTCACTGGCCTGGAATTCAGCAAACTTTCTGCTCCAGCAATGCTGTCATCAGCTCTTCATCTGTGATATCCGCAGTCCCCAAGATTGCAAAAATTGCTCTTTTTGCTGATTTGACCATACTCTCGTGTACTCCGCGGAGGTGATGAGGTGCATTCGGAGGACTAAATTGCCATTCAATTCCTTGATTCACCGCACTTTTAACAACTTTGTCTTTTTCTACAACCTCGATGAGTTCATTGGCGGCTCCAACAAAGTTCATTCTATTGTCAGATAAGACTTCCTGTGGCGCACCTCGTCTGCACGTCATTCAATGAAAAGCATCAGTCCTCGGAATTCACTACGGCATTCGGCAGTGCCGTCGTAATTGCTGTCGTAAGCCAGTTTCACAGTGCCAAAAAATTGCCGTTGGCACAACTTACTATCTGTGAACAACCAAGGATCTGACCCTGTGCAGCAGTATTATAAATTAGCAGCCAGAACCAAGTGTGTCTTCCAGGCCTTATGCGGTATTCATTTCTCTTAGGTGCCTGTGACAACCATTTTTTTCCCATCGTTCACTGCAGCTTTCTTTGCTAGCAAGAGCTGGCTCATATACATATGGTCTTCCAGGCCATATGCAGTATGTATTTCTCTTAGGTGCCTGTGACAACCATTTTTCCCTATCGTCCACTGCAGCTTTCTTCGCTAACAAGAGCTGCTTTGCTAATGTTGTCGATGGCCACTCAAGCTGAAGTGGAAGAAGGGATTATTTTTTTATCTAAAGGAACATTTGTGGATTATTCAAAGCATATGGAACTATGTGATCAGTGGACTTCTATGTTTAACCTTCACTACTGCAAATAGTCATTCTTGGTTACTGTGAGTGCTAGTTCTGTCTGACCAGATGCAGTTCCTACAGGACTCTTGTGCAGAATTTTGTAATTTCCAATCCTGGACCTCTGGAAAAAATGCCACCAATTGCCGTCATCGGTGATATAGGCGACGGCAATTCTTTGCCATCACTTGTTTTGTGAATTCTGAGGACTGAAAGCATTGAGAAAGGAGTCGGTGTCTTAGATGTATGCCATTTCCAGGTGCACTGCCTGTGAGTCCAGGTAAACAGGCGCAGTTAGCGCTTAATTCTTTTATGGCCTCAACCCTGAACAGTGACTAATGGTCCAGTATAGTCCACAGCTGTACCAGTGAATGCTCGAATTGGATGTTGTACTGACATCTTAGGCAATGGAGCCATGGTTTGTGTTAATGGACTAGCTTTTCTCTGTCTGCAGGTGAAACATTCTTTCTCCACTTCCCGTATCTCTTCGCGACCATGGATTACCCTGTACTTTCCAGATACCAGTACTAAGGTATGGTTGGTTCCAGCATCATATCCATCCTTCTTGTGATAATGTAGTATTACATTTTTTCCAGTTTTTTCGAGGCAAGATTATGGGCATTCTTGTGTCATGTGGTAAATATTCAGCATGCAGCAGTCTGCTCGAATGACACCATTTGGTTTAAAGGTAGAAATTTGCTCATTGCTGCCAGTTCTGAACTTGTTTTCAAGCATGTGAATTCCTCTCTGAATGACTCAAAATCTCCCCTTCCGAATCATGAAGCTCTTCAACTGATTGCTCTCCATCACTTCTGTTCCTCTGTTTACTTTACAGTTTCGGATAAATCATCGAATCCAACCATGAACTCTTCAAAGTCGATGCCAAGTAGAAGAATGTTTGGGGTTTGATTTCCAGTCCTGCTCGTTGGTCTCCTCCTTGTTGGTCTCTTCTTTGTTGGTTTGGTGACATGAATCCAAAACTGATGTTGGTTTTCGTGACTTTGCCACCTCTGCATTACCATCCGGGGTTTGATCCAGCCAGTAAATGACACCTGGTATTGGTTATCTACGGCCATTTTTTCCCAAATATATTTACCTGTTTATAGCTCAACATAAATAAAGGAGTTGTTTAGAGCATAAACTATTAATAAATACAATAGAAAGTTTGTGTTCTCAGGTGCCAGGAACCATTATCTTTATGTCTTATGATCCAGAACCAGAACTCAATTTTGAACTTTGAATGACCCTCAATAAAAATGGCTGCGCTGCATAAAACCCTGCCTTCATGATTAGGGCGTCCTTCAGGTTTGATTCTCTCCCCCCCCCCATTTTTCAGCAGGTCCCCCCATTTGAGCTTTTCCTATCACCTGTCTGCCACTAGGTCCCCCATCCATCACTAACTATGCATCTATTGTACTCTTCGAACTATGTCTGAGTATACCAAAGAATATGAATGTTTGCATGAAACAAAAGAATGCCATTACAATAAAGCCAAATTAAAGTAATGGCTAGTGGAGAACAGCTGCTTTGTAAAAAGGTAACTGTAAGTGCTCCAAGAAAATGACTATTGTTATGTTTTGTCCACCCCCCCGCCCCACCCCTATTCCTCACAAGCAATAGATCCCCCACCTCTTCGCCTTTCCCCACCACGTATGACCTTAAAGTTGGGTCCCCCCTAGGCTCAACATTTTACCCCCCTCCATCTTCCTGGGGGAGGGGGGAGGACACCATGATAATCTCCAGTGATTTCGGTATGGGGCCAGTCTTCGCATGAGCTTTGCAAAATTGGTGGCCCTTGCCACCACAGTTATGCCCAGCCAGTTTGTCGAGTGCTACGCCCGGTGTTGCCAAATCTGCTGGGTTCTCGTCAGTTTGTATGTAGCAGCAGGTTGATTTTTCTGTTCTTCTTTGAATTTTTGCTATGTGGTTTGCAACGGATGTCTTGAGCGATCTACTTTCATTTTTCAACCACAATAAAACGATCATGCTGTCTGTCAAGAAAAAGGTTTGATTGTCTGGAATTTTGATGATGTTGACTATCTTCTCTGAAAGTCGCACACTGATTAGGTGACCTAGAAGGTCTAGTCGAGGTATGGTTACTGTGTTTATAGGAGCAACTTCGGATTTCGAAGCAATTTGACTGATTGTTGTGTGACCATCTGCATGTTCCATTCTCAAGTGCCCAGCTGCTGCAGGCGCGTTGCTTGAAGCATCACTAGCAAATGAAGAGATGCTCCTGAGATGTCACTTGAAAGGGCCAAAGATCTTGGTATTTGCAGCAGCGATGTTTCAGGCAGCTCTCTGTACCAAACTCTGATTCTTTCTTCCAAAGATTTAGGTAGCGGATCATCCCACCCATGGTTGGAAAGCCAGATACCTTGTAGGGTTATCTTTGCTCTGATCAGGTATGGAGATATCAATCCTATTGGGTCAAACACAGCAGAAAGTTTACTGAGGAAATTTCTCTTTGTCATGACGACACTCAAATCAGGGGGTGTTGCTTTGAATGTGAAGGTATCTTGATCTGCTTCCATAGAGCACCAAGAGTCTTAGTAGGTGGTAGAATTCGTCTGTTGAGGTCAACTTCAGCCATGCAATCACTTTCTGGAATGGATGACATCACTCATTCGGAATTTGAGAGCCACTTTCTAGCATGCATCCCAGCAGATGAGCAGATGTCAGTCAGCTGGTGATAGAGGATGATGGATTGACTTTCTGTATCCACAGAGTCCATACTGTCATCCATGTAAGTTGAAAAAAAGAACTGTTTCCGTAGCTCGTGGTACAAGCTCCCCTTCATTTGGGCGTGTTTCTGTGTCACAAATTGGGCCTGAAACGGGCAAGAGTTTACACCTGAAACCAGACTTCTGAGCTCGCATCCATCTGGTTCTCGAGATTGGTCCATATCTTGGCACAGGAATCTATGATATGGACGATCTTGTTCTGCTAGCCCAATTCTTTGGTACATCTCTGCTACATCACAGACGACTTTGATAGGGTATCTTCTGAAACTGATCAGAACATCAACCAAGTCTCTTTGCAGTGCAACTTCTTATCTGTCTCATGTCCGTCTAGGCAATCTTTGAATAATCCCAATTGCTTATTTCTCTGCCATAGTCAGACGTTTGCTAATGCTTCATCCGCCAAGTTCTTCCATCTCCCAAAACCTTTCCAAAAGCTCATTTAGGCTATTTTCCTCAGCACCCAGGAAGAATGTAATGCAAAAGTTGGCCCATTCTGCTTGATCTTCATCTTGAGTCGTCTGATGCATGTCCATCCTAGGGGAGTCAGTCCCACCACTGGATCTCCAGGTTTTCCTTGTACTTCTCTCAGGGCTGAATGGAGATCTCATAATCCACACCAATCAGGATGTCAACCTCTGCTCGCTTACCGATCTTCAGGAATGGTATATCCTTAAGATGGGACCACTTTTATGTGCCTCCTCTCTCCATTCGATTGGCTTCATCTTTCCAGTGACTCTGTTGGTTGTGAAAGCTGTCATGTGGAAGGTTAACACCCCATCAAGGCTGGTCCGCTTGCATCGACTGACATGGTTTGCATTCGTTTCAGTTGCCCGTTCACTGTGCTGACAGATTCTGTCTCCAATAGGTCCTTGAAGATCTAACTCTGCTGCTATGTTGCTGTTGATGTAGGTTCATGTGCTGGCATCGTCCAGTTAGGCATTCACTGTGATCTTCTTGTCTCCATTTTGCAGAATCCCAGTATGCAACACCACTACTTCTGCTGATCCTGTATCAGTTGACGTGATCACCTGCTCGTGCTGGATCACAACCAAATATGGGCTACTATCATTTGACTTTGGAGTTACTTCTTGGCTTAGGTCTAATTGATACATCTTTGATTCTTTGTGAAGCATGTGGTGATGGTTCGTTGTTCTGACATCCATTGATCCCACAAGTTCTGGTTCAAGGGCACACGGTACCACAATGATTAGTGCCGAGGCATCGGTATATAACGGAGTCTTGCGTTCTTTGCTACCCCCCATTTTTGTGAGACATCCATATTCTTGTACTTCTAACACGACCAAACTGGGTGATCTTGGTTGTAAGCTTGACAAGTTTGCTTGCTAGTCTTGGGTGTGTTGAAGCTTGCTTCTCCAAACATTATATGTGGGTGCTCAAGATTTCTCACCCCATCCCTCTGATTGTCTCTGAAGCCGCCGTGAGAAACTGCACCTCTCTATTGATCCATTCTTGCAGAGTTTCCACATTGAGCGTCTTTGAATTGACAAATACCCAGCGGTTATCGTCTGTCAGCATACATTCTGTCAGCTTCTTGTGAATGTTCAAGAGCAGTGAACCATTTCCCAATTCCTCAGAGGGTCCAATCTCCTTCAGGTTGATAACAAGGATATCAAGAAGGTCAACCAGTTTTTCTACGTCTTTGCTGTTTCCTGGTCTTATGGGACGAAACTGGTCCAATTTCTCGAAGTGGATTGCCACTTGCCTTCACAAACCTCCAAACTTTTGGTCAACCGTGTCTTTGGCGGCTGCATATGCTGCAGCTGAATGCCCTAGGCTTTCAATTGCCTTCAGGGCTTCTCCTTTTAAGTAGTGATGTAGTTGGAGAAGTTTATATTCAATGCACATCATAAATGCAGCTTTCTACGACTGATAGTTCCGCTTGTCCCCAGAGAAGATAGGGATAGATACACGCTGCAGCTGTCTCCATATGTCGCATCCCAATTCGATACTGCCTGGTGGAGTGCCTTTCCTCGTCTATGATGACTGGATGTTGGCAGATGTTAAATGGAATGCATCTGCCAGTGTAGGGCCACTCACATCTCCTGATCTTAATTTTGTTGAATCTGTCTGTGACAGGCTCGTTGAATCCACCCGTCGTATCCAGCTTGACTTTGTGGGAATCCTCTGATTGCATGTGAGTTGATTCCTTCAGGTTCAAGCTGGGTGATTTCTTTGGTTGCAAGGCCCTTGAATCTTTTACTAACCAGCTTGTAGATGCAGACATGCCGTCTGATGTTGGGGGTGTATGGAGAACTTCAGCACCATGGCAGTCGATCTTCACTTTTCTCAGCCTGGAACTTGATGGTGGTCTTTCCCAGGAATCCACAGCTGCAGATGTTTTGCTCCCTATCCCTCAGGTTCGTTGAATTATTCCCAAGGATCCTCTGTGGTTGATAGAATTGATGCTGTTTGTCGATGACGCTCTGGATTTCCAAGATTAGGATTGGATATGTCTTCATATTCTTCCAAATTTCCAGGATCTCCAGCCAACATACCAGCATGGACTCCGCCTCTACCAGTTGCCCTTCCAGAATGGCAGGGACGTTCCTCCTCATCAGATGATAATTCATCCAAGTCCGATACTTCATCTTGGCTGGCTGAACACTCGTCTTCAGATAATCTGTCCAAATCCAGTCTCTTGAGTTCTTCTTGAAGTTTCTTTTGAAGTTGAAGATACTTCTCGTCTAATCGCTTCTCTTCTGTTTCTTCAATCTTTGTCTTGCTTGGCCTTCTTCTCGTGTAGACTAGCTTCTGCTTCTCGGGTGTGATGATGCGGACAAGGAGCTGGCCATCTCATCTCTTAGGGCATCCAGATAGTCTTGCACTTGACTGCTTTGTTGTGCTCATCCATGGTCTTCTCTATTTCGAACATATGTAGTAGCGGCCTGGCCATCTTCATTTTCATTCTGAATGTAGTATTCGCTCATCTGTTGTAGTCCATTCTCGGTTGTCTCCGGAATTGCTGCAGCACCTTCTTCTTCTTCTTGCCTCTCGTAGCTTATCTCTCTACCACCCTCTGTTACCAGCTTATATTGGGCAGTTCTCATAGGTGGGTCAACGAGAGAGACAAGATGTATAACTCATCATTTCACCTGAACTCAACTAAACTTTTTCTTGCTAGGTACGTTATTTGCACTACACTTGTTTGTTACAACATACCAAAAACACCTGTCTCAAATTACAGAGATGGTACAGCAGAAGATGTTGTCACACCATCACTAATCATAACAACAATAGCATAATGATTCTGTCCTCAAGTAGCCAGTTGGAGCCAGATGAACAACCAGCATGTTGCATTTCCATTAGTAGAAAAAACACCAGGTGTCTCTAATGGCTGTGCTGACTAATCAGTAAGTAAACAGTTCAAAGTTAGCTTGACCTGGCTACTAGAAATTCCTGCACTAGGGCATATTCTTTAAGTTTAATATTTAGTTTATTCTTCACTCGCATACGGTGTCACTAAAGAATTTAGTGTGATTATACTCTCTGAAAGAGGAATAGAAATATAGAAGAGGCAGAGTAGGATTATGCAGAAATAGATAAGTCTTAGTTTCGAATCGGTCCATTTACGTGAGGGCCTCAAACTCTGTATTTACATAAGTGGTTCTTAGGATAAAAGTAGGATTCTTTGCAGAAGGTGAAGATTAAATCTATGTCTGTATCTTAACGGTTAACATAACTAGGGGGTGGTGCCACCCCCCCGTAGTGTAATATTTTTTACTGCGAAAAAACCACTAAAGCTGTTACTGCAAATTTTTGCAAGTCTGAACAGAATTTACTTGTGCATCTTTGGTGCAAATTTGGTCATCACACCTGTAAGAGGGGGTGTCACGTGGCCATTTTCTAACAGGGGGTAGTGTCATTTTTGTCATATTTACGACTTTTTGGTTCTTATTTTATGTCTTAAATGGGCGTAAATGATAGCGCTCAATGAGCTCTTTCAGAAACTGTCTGATTTGAAAAAAAATTCATGCAGCAGGGGGTCCAAAATATGGGGGTAAAGTTCGAATTTTTTCCATATTTTGGGACTTATTAAAATCCAAATTTATGAAGATACAATGTTTTCTTACTTTTGCTGCCACTTGAACACGACGTCTCCAGCCTTAATATGTCACTTTCTGTCAGAAATTCTTATTGCCAAGCGTTTTTTGCCAGATTGAAATTTTTGAAACTAGTGAATTGAATTTATGAAACTAGGCCTAATTTCTAAGTTTCAAGCCACCTTTAGATAACAAAAGGGTTGTTCGGCAGATAGTCAGGGCGTGTGAAGGGATCAGATATTTCCCCTTGAATGATTGCTGTGTCAACTAATTGTTATGGTTATAACAAAAAGGTATGTTTGACTCATATTTTCTGTAAATCACTGTTGAAACAAGCCTGATATGATAAAAAAGGGCACTTTTCATCGGATTTTGAGAAAGGCAGCATCTGGCATTCGGACGCTTTTTCTCTCCGAAATAGGGCCTGTATAATAATATAATGATACTGCAATCAGTTCTATCGTATTATGTTTCATTCAGATAAATGCTACATACTGCAACATTCCTCGAGAGATAGTGCATAAGTATGTCAACATGTGTACTTTTTGTCAGAAAGCCCATGCATGCTTTGTTCCAAACAATTTGCGACATAAAGATGGTGATAAGAAAGGGGGTGGAATGCCAGTGAAGAAAGTCGAGATTGAAATGGATTTCCTTGCTCGTTGTCAAGTAAGTTGATTGTGAGTTGGTTTTGATGAGTAGGTTAGGTATGTACTCAAGCATGTTATTGCTGGGTGTTGTCTGGCCGAAAATAGACAACAATCAAGGCAGATGTGAACTATAAGTAGATACAACTTGTTCATGTTTCCGTGATTTTCTTGTTGAACTGAACGAACAGAAAATTTTAACAATAAAATTATTGGTAAAATTATTTGCCATTGGTTACGTTTGGAATAAAAGTTAAGTTAATATGTAAAAAAATAGCTGCAAACCAATTGTTGCTAAAAAAAACCCCTTGTTGATGACACATTTTCTGTTTTCTTGGCCTGTCGTGGTGGAAATTTTGATTTTTAGTTGTGTTTAATTTTTCATTTTGCTGTAGTTGGGTTGCTGGTGCTTAAACTAATAAGTAGAAAATGCTTACCTCCAGCCTTTGAGGGCATAAAGGGAAATTTTGTGACGTGTACGCTCATTGTTGAAGACAGCTTATTCTGAAATCCTTACGTTCTGAGAACAAAATTAGAAAAAGGTCTCGCTCAAAACAAATCAATTCCGTTGGGGGAATTTCAATTTTCTGAACTTACAGTGACTAAAGAACAGAGGAAAAATCAGAAAACAACAATTTATCTGGTAAAAACATTCTATTGGAGCAGATAGTCTTTGATTGCAAGATCAAAAGCTTTGGATAACCTAAATTCACATTTTTGGAGTCCAACTTTGAACATGGAAGTCTTCAGAAAAAAAACCAGCAATTAATCTACTTGAGTAGGGCCTTATCCAGCCTTTAATTGATGTCCAGAATACAGACATCAAACTCACTCATTCTGCCGCCAATAATGTTGGTATTTATTTAATTTTTTGTTGGATTGCAAGATCCATCTGAAATTGTCTATTAATTTAGGTGAGATATTTCTTTCAAATGCTACAAGTGAAGGGAAAACTAAAAGAAAAAAAACTCAGTTTTGCCTCAAGAACATAGTTAATAGAAATCTCTGGTTTGGAAACATCTGGCGTTCATTGTTCTATCTTTTTTATAACGTTTATTCTCTGATCTTATCTATATGGGTGCGCAACTCCAGCTCGCATGCTGCACAGTTTACAGAGATTTGACTGTGCAGCGCATACGTCCTCAGGGTAAAACACTGTTTAGTACACGAAATCAATATTTTTGGAATCAGAAAGAAAGCCGAACAATTTTTATGGGACATAAGTTACAGTAGGCAATGCCACCATCCCACAGGAAGCCAAGATGGCCGTACGCACCTGCTTTCTCATATGTTGCTCTCAACAAGGAGCTCTCAATGGCCAATACAACAGCAGGAGAGGCAGTCAGCAAGAATGTTTTAAGGCGGGGATACACTATAACACTGAATTTACAGAAATTTATAGAATATAGGCGTTATTATAAGACAGCCATAAGAAAATTATAGATAAAGATAAGATGGTATTTCCACCATTGACGTCATTCAGGGCAGCTGAGTGGTGAACGCGATAATTTTTTTTGAGA
>JAOBRC010671230.1:0-10595 GCA_027575255.1 Scolionema suvaense | reverse complement strand
AATTTTGACCGAAAAAACCGCGAAATTAAAATGACCGCGAAATTTTCATGCCGCGAAATTTTCATGCAATAAAGTAGAACAGACCTATTAGTCTGTTTTTCTTGATTCTTGCACATGTCACGCTTAAAATTTGTTGTTTTTCTAAATTGTTTTCACACAGGTGGTCGCAACATCTCGAATTCTTTCGAACAGCAATGATCACTACTTCTCGTGGACAAATTCCTGGAATCACAATATCGAAACTGTAAACAATGCTGTCAGCAATGTAAACACCTATCCCAAGTACAACTGCACTGAGGATGAACGCAAGCAGAGCAGCAGTTCACTTGAGCTAGAAGAAGAAGCAAGTAAGTCTTGAAAATATTCAGCTCAACTTTTATTATGCATTTTTTATGGTTACATTCGACACCTGTTGAAGTCGGTAACAAAGAAAACAGGACTTTGAGCTATTTCACAAGAGCAATGCAATATTGTTAGGTTTTAAACTGTTGACTCAGGTGACGACGTACCAGTTTCTTGAAGGAACAAGAAGTTACAACTTAAAGGAAGGGTAACGTGAAAAATGAAATTGCAGTAGAGAGCGCATCAAGACATGAAACTTGGCGTTTATTTCATGGCCAAAGCTTGAGTAGTTTTGGAGATATCAAGTCTCAAAGCTTAGTAGCTACCATCTTGATTTTGATGATGTCATTGATGTACCGTTGCAAAGCATTACCATTTCCTTAGTAACACATTACCTATATTTAAATTGTATATTTTCTCAAATAGATCTTTGACATATTATCCAGCTTTATGATAAAATGAAAGAAAAATACTCTAAAGCAATTCAACATTGAGTACTTTAGGTACAAAGTTTGGATAATTTGAGTGGTACACAAGTAACATTATGCATAATTAAATACAAGATGGTAGCTACTGAACTTTGGGGCTCGATATCTCCAAAACTACATAAGGTTTTGCCATGACATAAAAAACTAATGTCATGTCTTGGTGTGTTCTATCCACTGCTAAAATTTCATTTTTCACGTTACCCTTCCTTTAGGAACTCAAAATTTTAAGAACTTACAAATATTACGTTAACAGTTTACATCATTAGCCTTTTTGACTAGTGAATCATCATTTAAGAGATAAGGGTGGGGAGGATGTTTCCACCCCCTTATGCCAGAGACTAGAAATTTGAACCACTTATGCTTGGCTGTAATTCATCGACAAATTCCAAAGTTTGACCCCCATGTGGTCTGGTCTGTAAATAACTTACGGTTGAATTTTGCAGATCGACCAAATGTTTTCCCATAGAAACCAATGTACAAAAAGTAAACATGCATAAAATGTTTGAAAATATCTTCAGCTGGTTACAAGTAATGTAGGAAGGGTAGACAAGTTATCCTACAAAGGTAACGTAAGTTAATGTATTATGTTCTGTTTCTTTTTAAATTTTAGTTTTCTATTTTGCCGTATTTTGCACCTTTCCCACAAACTGCGTTCTGCGTAAAATATAGGCAAATCAGTGATATAGCTGACTTTTTCTATACCAACATGCTTAAGCTATTCACTTTCCATTACCGAATGGCATAAAATTCATTGGTATTACGTACAATCTTCCTTCTCAAAAACTATAGCGAAAAAATCACAAAAATTGCCAAAAACGACCGATACTTGAAATTTGAACTTGTTTTATCCAGCCCCTGTACGTCAATTTACCCCGAACAAAAATTTCTAGTTTCGCAGTCAGTGGGAGCCCTTCTCTGACGCCCCACTGGCCAACTGCAGGACGTTTAACACAAGCAAAAGTCCATGAAAGCCAGGGATCACGAATATCAAGGACTACAAATGCAAATTAAAATCAATCAATCAATAAATAAAAACAAACGAAAATAAACAGGCACGCTGCGAAGGAAAAGTGAATAATGTTTTCGTAACACTTTGTCAAAACTTTTCCTTTCTATCATAGTGCACATAGGTTACGGGATTTTGCGCGCTTTTTTCCCGGCTAACTTTGTATGTTTCATATAGGCGATTCATACTGGTGGGATAGCACAACCGATGTCATGCGACCAATCTGTTCAACAAGCACCAGTCCAGCACCACCTGTGTACGGTGCCCAGTCGTTTAATCCACAGGGGAGCCAGATATCTCAATATTATAAAAAGAGCAGAGAGACTTTATCATCAGGAGAGAGTGTACATTCTAACACGACTCTATGCGAGCCGACCGAAAGTCTGGACTTTGACCTTTACGACAGTCATTTCAGAAGCAGTAAAGACGTCTTCGACCCATTCCCAAGATGGACTCCACAGCGAATTTACACACCACAGCTCCATCGACGGCCAAACACGCGCGGTTCAAGTAAAAGCCTGCCTGTGAAAGGTTCATTGACACCAACGCTTCAAAAACGATCATCCTCTCAGTCATGTCAAACAGACCGTCCGCAATATCCAACTTTACAGCGTTCGGCCTCAGCGCTGCCTCCTTATTCAAGTCACAGGCGGCCAAGGCGTTACAGAAGTGACGATTTGGAACAGGCCGTCTCTGATATGCAACTGAACATAGCTCCAAAACTAGCGAGTGTGTTGCAAAAATCTGCATTATATCTCCATTATGGTGAATCGCCCACAAGTACTGAATCCGGTGAAGATATGGTGGATGCTTTGAAAATGGTATACGGGGGAATACAGAACATTTGTAATGCACTACTGGATGAAAACCAATTCGCGCAACCCGAACTATCTCTACAAGAAACCGTGGCAGTCGTCACTAGCAATGATCGTTAGTTGATATGAAAAAACGTGCAAATCGAATTGTAATATAGCCAAGAGAACAATAAGGGAAAAGGAAACACTTTGTTAATATTCTTTAGGAGAAAATGTCATGAGGAGAGAAGAATGGGGTTTTGAATCACCTTGCTTTTGGTAGACTTACGTAAAGCATCAAGCAAAACAAAACAGAGCGAAAAAGTACAAACATAAACCGTCAACATCGATCGAGTAAACAATACTTTATCCGGAAAACGTTTCGCGGGAGAAACTTTCGCGAATTTCGCGAATTTGGGTCTATCCACGAAAGTTTATCTCGCGAAAACGTCCAGAAACAACCACACGCGAAAGTTTATCTCGCGAATTTTTTCCAAAACGCTATTTTACGAAAGTTTACTCAGTCAATGTTCATTTTAGGAGGGGACAAGGGAGGTCTGGGACCTAGTGAACTTGAAAATGTTTTCTTTTCGCGAAAGTTTATCCCGCGAATTTTTTGAGATTGACGGATTAGCGAAAGTTTATCCAAATAATTTCGCGAGATTTTGACCTCGCGAGAGTTTTTCCGAATGAAGTAATCAAATTCAACATGAACATAGAAAGAACAACATGACGTACATATAGTACAACGAATGAGAGTATTTCATAAACAATAAAATTTTAGTTGCGATGCTATAAAACAATGGAACAAAACACTATTTGAACAGCAGCTTCAAGTCTGATCCATTCCATCCAGTTCTTGATCCACTAAATCTGCATCATCAGCATTTTCTTGAAGCGGTTCTTCCGTCAATTCTGATTCATGTTCAGTCGCATTGTCACTGTCTGTAATCAAAGTATCACCAACGAACGGCTCTGAATTACTAACGTGATGAGCGATCACAACAGCACTGGACGAAAAACCTGAACGATATCAGCGATAATCGCACTCATAGAATACTGGTCACATAGCTACATAGCCACCGTTCCATTGAAACCCCATTCTTATTATTGCCAGGCGATTTAACTGGCGCTGGCATTAAAATACAATCACTGCGTGAAACATAAATATCTTATAATGAGTCTCTTTCGACAGTATATGTTGAGTCGTAGCCTTCGGTAAGAAAACGACCATCACCTCCTACAGAGGGTTCTTAGAAAGTCCACAGAAATTCTAAATTTCGAATATTTCGCAATGATAGACGTGCATCATAAACGAACACCTATTCCCTTTTTTCTTAACCGCAAAATACAGCTCTTTAAAAAAAAAAACAGGCAATGTCGTACCAAGTAAGAATGATGAAGAGTACCTTAACGGGAGTATTTTTGCGCGGATTAATTTTTGCGAATTATACGATTTTTTTGCTAAATTTCGCTAAATTTCTTCCACACATTATCACTGCAAATCCCTAATTCGCAAAATTGATCCACGCAAAACGCCTCGAAAATTCGACTCGCAAAAATAAATTCACGCAAAAATTTATCCCCTTAAGGTAACTTGTGTCGCTGTCCATTGAGTTCTGCTGAGCGTACATAATTCCCATATATTCATCGCCGAACATCATGTCAATTTACAAACCCCATGAAAATTAACTCATGTGCATAAAAAAATGCGAAAAATAAAAAATTGCCCATATTTTAGTCAGACGAGACATCGTCTAGCTGAACACTATTTTTTTTGTAACCCTAAAGGGGCAGGATCCGACAGGCGTTTGAAAATAAATGTTAATAATTTTGCTCCATTCCACGAAAAAACAACCACAACTTAGGTGGTATACTTTTATAAATAATCTTCATGTAACATTTACATTTATGCTTTTTGGCAAATTGAAATTATAAGGATTTAACCAGGATCTGGTTTAGGGGTGGAAAATAAAATTCAAGAATTGACCATTAAGATGAAGAAATCTTTCGTTTGGTAATGGCTGAAATACTTCAGATTTAGAGTCCTGGTGGAAATACTGTTACTTTGCATAAATAAACTCAAAATTTTTAATTTCAAAGATTCTATCGCATCCTGTCCCTCTAACGAATAACGAGGTACATCTTGAATTGTGCAACGCATAGCATTTTTTCAAACCTACACAGAACTGCACAACAATTTTAAATTCTTCCGTAGAACTGGTCCAACAGAGCTCCAATGGTAAGGCAGTTACTCCATGGCCACCTACCAAAAGGGACAAGTTTTTGGGTGGATTTATTGTTGCGAATCCACTTTTTGGGACGCTTTTGAAAGAACGAGCCCGAACACATTGTTATTGATTAACGATCGAAAAATTAGTTGCAGTTGCTTTTAATCAGGCTGAAACTTCAATTTTATAAATTTTGGGTGGATTAAATTTTGTGAATTTAGCAAAAATTCGCAAAATTCGCAAAACCTAATCCATGCCCCCCAAAAAATCCACTTCAGGTGAGTAGCGGCAAACTTTGATCTGGCAATAACGATGGCCAGCAATAGGATATTTTGCGGAACAACAACGTACGAATATCAATAATATAAAAGAATTTGCTAACCAGCATCTTCCAGAGTGATGGTGCTGCACTGTAAAGTTGTATGAGTATCCGCCAGAAGGATCTTTACATCGTTTTGTTGAAGAGGTGCACACAGATCAAGAACGTAGCTAAAAAATGAACGCCAAAAATCTGTGCAAATACAGCTTTCTAATGTGGAACATCATTAGTCTTTAAGAGTACTAATGGCAAAAATGAAATTCAAAAGCTGATGTAGCAAATAATAAAACCTGAAATTTCGTTCTTTCTTCATGGCTATAGCTAGCATAAGTAGTACTGGAGATATCCAGTCCCACGATTCAACAGCTGCCATCTCAACATTTCTTTTACAGAACTATTCAACACTCTGCCCTACGCTAGAAACGAACTTAACGGATCTAAATGAGCTTGTCAGAAGTACATAATAAGAAAAAGATAGGCAAAGTAGTAAATATGTGTCTTTTCCGTAATTTAATAACCCTCAAATCTACTGACGATACGGCAAAACATCAGCACAAAATCAGCTTGTACACATGATAAGTAAAAAAGTTTGAGAAATGCAGAGAAAATGATGTACTATAATAATTCAGGGATTTTCAGACAACTGATGACAACTAACTGAGCCTCGTTTTCTGTTTGGTCGAATAAATAGAAGCCAACATCCTAAAACAAAATCACTTCGAAGATGCTCTTGTGAAAATTTGGGCTAAACTGCAGCTAATAGTGATTGTTATCATTTTTGGCCAAGAGAGCAGATCATAATGTGAAGAGGGGTCTCATCTCCCTTAATACATCATGACCCCCATCTTTCTAAACATTTCGTATCTCCTTTATTCCAGTGTTTCCCGGCTCAATGAAAAGTTCACTTTTTCCATAGTGCGCAGAGGGGTCTCATTCTGTTTCGAGCCATGAAGTAGTGTTAGAACCATGCTTTAGGCAACATTTTTGATCAATGAGTTTGATCACTAACACTCTTGTTAGCATCTCCCCTTTTTTGGGCATCTCCCTCTTTTACAGAAAAACGTATCTCTCCCTTCTGTGCATTTTTCCAAGACTTCATCCTCCGTTAAGAAAGGATGGGGGAGGTCGCACAACATGGAAGATTGTGAAAGTCAATGACGATTGAGGACGAAGAGAAGGTTACCTGGAAGGGAAGGCTGACAGTGAGTGTATGCGTTTTCCAGTGCTAAACCCCAAATTATTCTACTAGTTCAGACAGATCGCATTTCTCTATTTTCAAAGAAGGGGACGGGACGTGGAGGTGATCAGGGGGGTGGGGGGGGGGGGCAGTGCGGGCTGTTCATAAACAGTACGTAGGGGGAGGGAAACGAACATGGGTTCAGAAGGATAAAAAACTGACCGAATTTGAGCGAAGGTACGTTTTGAATGACCTCTTTAGAAGTTTGATTTGCATGTATAAATAGTGATGCTCCGTACACTTGTTCTCCTACGGCCGGACATGAAAAGAATAGTGGGCGCCATATTGAAAATTTGCTTCTTTCACCACTGAACTATGGTTCATTCTCATATTTTCTATTCTGTATAGCATGGTAATCAGAAGTTTAAGTGCAAGTAATAAAATTTACAGTATGTTATAGGAAAAAGACGAAATGGCACAGGCTATGAGTTCAGACAGCATTTCTTTCAAGGAAAAAATAAACTAAGAACAAGAATGGCATAAATATTTACACAATGGATATATATACAGTGAAATGTATGAACATACAACGTATTTTATAGCAGTACAAAGTTCGCTCTATTCCAGCAACAATACAAATCAAATATAGCCTCGGCAGGGGTATGTCCCTTGCAGTATTATACTTCCGGCTTTCGTAGTTCATAGGGGCAAAGTTACATCAGAATCTTCTAGTGCAGATGTTCCACAATAGATCATTTCATAAATAGAAAAGTCATAATGCACTACGAAACAGGAGGCACAGCGGAATTTACCTGGCAGCATATAGCCGACAACATCAATGGCGATTTGAACCAAGGGCTGCGTCCTTGCTAAAAGACTCCCATCACTGTGCATATACGTGTGCAAGGCAACGTAACTTCCGCATGCTTCCAACCACACATAGAGATCCAATATATATTTTTAAAATATGAAACTATCTGACAGATCTATCATGGGATTCCCCGATGTCCACGCGCGTGACAAGTTTGCTACCTTTTTCGATCAGCTGGTTTCCCTGTACGGTTGACCGGTGGAGTACTGGCAGAATTTGTTTCTTGTATTCGACGCTCATGTCCTTGCTTTGTTGTCTTTTTAGGCGGATCTTTCTTCTTGCTAAACGTCGCTTCTTTGCGGACACTTTTATCCGAAGCTTGTGCGTTAGCTCGTTTCATTTGTTTGTATCTGCTCATACCAGGTGATATCAGGTCATGTGAAGATTTCTTTCGAGATGACAACGAAGACATTCTGATATACAGTGTCTCTTACGAAATCTGTAAAGCGTGAAGGTATCGCAGAGCGAAACTTCTGTGTGACAATCCGTAATTCCAAGTGTCAGTACATGAGCGATCTAGACAAAAAAAAACCAACTAGTTTACGTCAGACAAAACATGAAAAACATGGCTCTTGAGATGAACAAAGTGGCGCTTTTAGATACAAGAAGATAATTCTCAGAACAGACGGGGAAGTGGCATCTTTAGATAAAAGAAGATAATTCTCAGAACATGAAAGGAAATGAATTCTTGACTGCTATTTCCCATCGCTCGTCATCAGACCAAGTAAAACTGTATTCAAATTCAAGCTCGAACAAGATAAACAGTAGTAGGAAATTTACATGCATTTCAACTGTAAAAGGAGCAAGCTTATTCCCAATTGTGCTGCACAACCACATATCATTTCGCTCGTCGCACTTGGGTTGCCAACAGACATTAGAAAACCCTGTCGCAACAGAGTGTTATGATTACGAATGCAGCAGGAATTTAATGCACAGTAACAACGCAGGAAGTGAAAGAAGGACCACTAACGATTCAATTTTATTTGATTTAAAGGAGACAGCGAATATCACACATTGGGGATAATCAGATAGCAATTTTAAAGAAACAAATCAAAACAAGAACAGAAAAGGAAAACAAGCAAAAAAAATGCACATAGTGAAACTACATACGGTCTAAGCTTAGCAGTGACGGTGTACGGTCAAAACAAAATCCCTCTACTAGCAAAACACGACCCATCCCAGACTCGAAACCAAACAAGCTTGCATTTGAATGGCAAAGACCTATATGGAATGAATAATGCATATTGCATCTTCAAGCAAAACGAGGAGAAGATATCTGAAGCTGAGTAAGAAAACTCAGGTTTCCTCAAACCTTTACCATTAGAATTAGCACATCCACTATTATGAAAATGCGAGAAAGAAGTAAATAATAAGAAAACTTAGCGTTTCTGAAATAAAGAGAGCATTGCCTAGATTTGACCTAAAAGATCTTAACTAGGGCTCCTACCAGAAGATTTCGAATAACCGCTTCCAGATTCTATCCCAACCATTACGGAGTTACAGGCTGTAAACCTGTAAAATTTCCATCCCATAAAAAATCAGTCAGTCGGGAGGTAAAAGGACCACAAGAGAGGAAAGCGTTGGGACAGATCTCCTAATTCCCAGGTGTGGACAGTATACGAAGGACTTCTAATTAGTACAGCATTGCAGCTCATAGAGCAATGACAAAACAAACCAGGATGACCTCAAATCAGAAACGCGATGAAAGAAGACTGCAAATTAAGATTTAAACACGTGTACAGGTCAGCCGAACGCTTGTAAAGACAGCTTAGTGCTATCTCTCCAAGACATTTTGCAATAAAAGTGCGACAGTATGGGGGTATCGTACGTAGCATCCAAAAATTACACATGAGTCCAAAATGAAGGTGAAACCATACCATCCTGGAATGGTACTGACAAATTTATCAAAAAACCGAAAACAAAATACTATATCACAGCACTGTATTAACCAAGTAATCTTTCTGGAAAAGGTGGTCATCGCCCAACTAGAGTCGTATCCTTGGTTTACTTTATAAAACACGGTTTTCCGATATAAGATTTACACTCTTTTATATATAAGAACAATTTCATAAGAATATGAGCCTAAATTTAAGAACAGACCGAGCCTGAGCTTACTCACAAATGTTAAGAACAGCAACACAAGATAATCGCGTTTTGCGATCTAGCTAAGATTTCATCAGAATGAAGTCCAATGTCAGTAACTTTTCGTGTTAATACGAAGAAAACAATTCTAGCTTAGAGATGGCCACACTTCAAGGCAGAGTTTTCTTATAAAATTAAGAACAAAAAAAGAACAATTCAGGCTAAAAACCAGAAAAAGACAAAGAACAGCGAGCCTCAGCTCAACTTTCCTGACTCTTAAAAAAACCCGAGTGCATCAGATACATTCACTCGTTCTCGGTTAGCGATGCATATAGAATACAAGCAGCAGGCAGTCTCTTCGTACACAATGCAGCAGAAATATATACACATACAAACAAAACAATAAAGTCAGTACTTACTGAATTTTCAACCTTCAATCTTCGTACAAAAATGGTGGCCAACACACATTCCGCAAAACAGCAGTGTATCTTCGAACTACGTATGGCAACAAACCAAAGAATATCTGAATCTGTCCTATGGTTATGACGAAGAATTACATTTCTCGATACCACAAATGCAATGCACAGACGCGAAAATCAGTTTAGCTGCCTATGGCAATGACAGCTCAGTGATAGCTCTCAGCAACATATGCTGAAAATATCAGACGTGACATAATTGACATACATAGGCAGGATATTGTCCAATCGCCAACCAAAGCGAGAAATGTCGTACGGTCACCTTAATTAATTAATGCTAGCAACATAAGCAGGACGATAACAGATGGAATCATTTGAACACAAGGGATTGCTGAGGAAAGCCAAGGAATAAATGATATTCCAAAGAAGCGAGGAAAAATATGGCAGGCTCAGGTTAATGACTAATCCGTCGTGAGAACACATCACATTTGATGGATGTCATCACGTGTGGAGATCCAACGTTACACAATTGCATGCCAACCGTGAGATGACCAGATCCAACGGTACACAATCACATGCCAAGGGACATGGTTGAAGGGACCGTCACCGGTAACTTGTTGCAAATCTCACGTAGCTTTCTGAAAGAAATGCTATTTTTCGGCGGGCAGGCTACATCACCGATAGGTTCCAGAAAAGAGTTCGGTACCAGTAGTAACCAGTCAGTTCCATTTTGATGATACTACCTTTATGAAATATCGGACTTTCCCTGAAAACTTTTGTATCTACAGAAAAATATTCTAACGTGTTTTACAGGAGTTCCTCAAGGATTCGAATTTATTGTGAAACAATAAATTTCAAAATTTTCCATG
>JAOBRC010671119.1:0-10596 GCA_027575255.1 Scolionema suvaense | reverse complement strand
AACCAGGTTAAAGTAAGTAGCAGAATAAGTGCAGAGGAATTGGGGGGGGGGCGCAGCAGGAAAGGGGGCAGAGCAAGGTGCGGTTCATTGCACGACACGTAAACATTCAAAATAAATGGAGACATAAACATAGGGATAAAACTGAAACAGGTACACACAGGGGCAGACACAACAGATTGATGTAGGAGATAGATGGCAAGATGGAGGTGAGGTGAATGATATGAGGGGACTAGTAAAATTTTAGAGAGGGGTAGGATCCGGGGGGAGGTGGTAAGGGAGGTGAGTAGTCAACGCACACTGCAACGCATCTTAAGAAACCAAGAAATGTTGTTTTGGTGTCAGAATGTACAATATACCAGTCATTTACAGAAGTCCCAAAGAGCGTACCACAATTCCATTAGTAAGCACTGCCATACGTAAATTGTGTCTTCGTACACCCTGCCAAATTGAATGGTGTGCTCTTCCTTTTGCACATGACAGTTGTATTCACTGGCTCTAAGGTCTAGCCTCCTCACAAAACTCCTAAGCTACGTACACCGTTTTCTTAGCATAAACCATCTGATGGTAGAATTAGGAGGTCCAACTGAGCGTATAACTGTCACTGTGAACGTAATATTGAATTCTTATGGTTATTTCATGAGCAGGGACCGACAGCACGTGTCGAAGCTCTGAGTTCACTTTCTGTCAGCAAAGTGTCAGCAAAGGAACGACAGAGGACCTGAATGAGATTGTCCAAACTCTTGCTGCAACCCAACTTACAGCAACTGAAACTACGACTGAACGATTTGGAGAACTGGCTACTGCTGCTCAGGGAATAGCCAATAATGTTAATAGCCAATAATAGCTGCCCATGAACCAGCTCCGCACCATCACGCCGATTCCAGTCATTTTGTTAAGCCATTTTCTGACTTTGAAAAGGAAGCCGTCCCATAACTCTTAATCAAATTTTAACCCTATCTGACATTTAACAATTTCATCCCTCCAAAACAGTTATAGGCATTACCACGTTCACTGACGGGACCGGCTCTCGCTTTTTATGAACAATTAGAGAAACCAGCGAAACATTTTTTTCAAAAACAAAAGCAATAAATGCTCTGGTCCAATGTAACTTCCATCGAAATCGGTCACCACCACCTCCACCACCTCCAGTTTTAGGCTTTGAATTTGAGTTGGATTGTGCTCCAGGCTTATTTTCACCAACCATCTCTGCCACTATTTAGATCAGAACCAGATATGGTTAGCATCATTCCAACCGCAGTTTTTAATGAAACGATGGTTTCAGTATATATTTCAAACACAGGTTCACCAGCTCTCTTAGACACTGGTGCTGCAATCCCATCAATTGTGAATTGTTGGAGGACGATGACGTCCAAAACTATGATTCAGATTTATTACAACCGACTCTTATGGTAAGGTACATCTCCCCATATCTATTCAAAATTATCACACATCATACAATTTTTATATCGTTCCACTAGCTGCATTCTAGGATTTTCTCTGTCTTGATTCATCAATTCTTAATTTTCAAGATAGCACAATATTTCTAAGTGATCAAACTCAGTCACGAAATGTCAAAGCACGTTTTGAAAATGATCCTACGATCATTGAAGAAACGACACATTTTCATAACACCACTCCCACAAACTCCTCACCATTATATGCATCTTCACCATCGCCATACTCAACCAGATTTTCAGAACGTTACAATAACCATTATGATCCAGAGAATCATGTATACCTCACTGACACAGAGTGTGCTGAAACCTCTGTACATGATTCAGATACCTGTTCAGAGGAAGAAGATGTTGCCGTTGTTGAAGCACATTTTACCAAAAACACTCAACCATATTAAACATCTTCACCATGCGACATGACTGATCTACCATTTTGTGACGTCGACATACTTAATTCACCATCATCATCCACTGATATCTGCTATCTGCTTACAAACATGAACGCATCTCATTCTTGCTAGTCACACCCATTACATTGATGTTTCAATGCAAATCAACGTTCATATGCAGGAACGCTTTGCTTTATACCTACATTTAGCCCCACATCAAGGTATCCAATTTATTCTAGGAAACAGATTGCACAACTCCACGGAAACCATACGGTTGCCATATATGTTCGTAACCTCTCCTGAGACCCACTCACCACTGTCCCTGAAATCACCATAGGCTACATTCAACTAAGTACACCAGCCATATCGTCATTAACTGTTCCGCCAGGCATTCATGATGACGATAATAATGATGATAATGACAACAGTTATCAGAACGACGACGATCAAGGAGATAGGCATCCTTCCTATTCTAAGAAATGGAACCAAAAAACATGGCACGTTCAGACTCTCCCAAAATTGTGGAGAATACAACGATAACCAACTAGTTATTCCAGCTTCACCTGTCATGGTGTCATGACACGGTTTTTGGAAGTCATTTTGGATCTGCCGAAACGTATGAAAAACTTAAGCCTAAATACTATTGGTGCCACATGTACACAAATACTGAACATTTCTGTAGATCATGTGCTTCCTGTGGCTCACACAAAAAACCGAAACGTAACACATGCGTTCCCCTGGTTCCAATTCCCCTGGGTGATGCCTTCAAAAGAGTGGCAGTTGATTTTTTGGGCTTTTACCAGCGACTAGATCTATGGAAATAAGTACATGACAGTATCTAGTGACTATCTTAACTGGAACCCAGAGACGTTTTCCAAGCCTGAAATATATTCTGTTACCACCGCTACATTATTTTATAATCAAATGGTTTGCAAACATGGAGCACCTTGCACCTTACTTTCGGATAGTGGATCAATATCTCTCTGAAAATTGATGACTGACATCAATGCGATCAAAAATAGACGGAAACTGACAACCGCTGCTTACCATTCTGAAACCGATGAGCTAGTGGGACGGTAACGTTACTTTTTCTCAATCATTAGCCATATTTGTGAATACACAACACGATGACTGGGACACGTTCTTGCCCGGGGATTTTATTTGCCTACCGAACATCTCCATCAGTCGCCAACAGGGAAACGCTGCTGTCACACTGCTGCCATCAGCAACAATTCCTCTCTCCCTGACATACTACCGTGCAGCACTGGTAGAACGCCGAACGGTAGCACAAAATCTAGCTGGAGAATTCAAATTCAAAGCACAGCAAAAAATGAAGCAAAATTTTGTTTTAAACGCAAAACTCTCCTTGGCCGATCGAAGAGACTGTGTCACCATTATCATGGTCCATACACAATTTCGGACCAATTGTCAGATGTTCATTTCAAACTTAAATCCATGGAAAATATACAACTATTGACTGCTGCACACAGTAACCTTCTGAAACATTTTGTGGACAGGCAATATCGACCTTTGACCCTCCTGACAACGATGTCAGAGAGCCAAACCATTCCACCTCTGACTCGCCTGCTGATAGTCTCCTACCAAATATTCTGCTCACTTCCCATACCTACGATCCACCACACACCACTTGCAATACCACACCTACCTCACCACTGATCCAACTCCAAATAATAAAACCCTGATTCCAGGAACAGACGTCTACAGAGTCAAAAAGATAATAAAACATCGGAGAAGACAAAATTGCCTTGAATATTTGATCAAATGGTTTGGTTATCCTGCACACTGGGTCATGGGTCAATCAACAAGACATGTTAGACCGAAATTTAACTAGCAAATCTAACAAATCTTCCATGAGCAACTGCACTCTACACTAATAGTGCCAAATGAAAACATATTCACTGCCCATAGAATGCACGTCCAACTTTTCAAGTCAAAGACAAACCACAGTATTGAACCTGTCCACCATGAAAAAATGGAGTTTATCAATCTCCATGAGTCTGATGAATCTCCAGGAAGAATATTCTGGATAAAAATCTCGTTCTATAATATCAGAGACTGTGATGATCGGAAACAGCGTTGGTGACGATGTTTGGCATTTTACGATTGTTGAACGTATCGATTCTCTCTCAGCAAGTATGTAGTATCAAGTACCTACGTATTTTTTTTAGACCAGGCCAAATCCTGCTGACAGAAGAAGGAAACACACGCTACTCCGTTTTAAACAATCACATTCATGAAATATACTGCCACATATTTTTCTATATTGGCTACGACCTGAATGTTCATGTTCATGCTCTCGATCAGGTAGGGTTTCAGATCAAACAGGGCCGTGTCCCTGCGTCATCTACGCATGCCAGCTAGACCCTATATCATCTGTTGAGATCTGCTTCCTATCTATCGTGCACCATGTGAGTCGTTCACACTTTCGCAAGAGGCAGATCGAGGTGTGAGGGACGTGAGACGTGTATATCGGTTGTCAGAAGAAACTGTATTCCACGAGTCTCTTCTGTTTTATTTCGCCAAGTTAAAGTTTTTCTGGTGCTGGAATGGAAGACTGGCCAAAGAATTTGCAAGCGCAGAGCGCATGATTCACGTGTCGGTGTTCGGTTGAATGGATTCTGTCTTACCAAGGAATTTTTATACCGCTGGAAGGTGAACCAGATGCGGTCATTACTAATCTCCTTTCAGAAACTATTGAAATTTGAAACAATTAGACATTCGAGTGCGTTATGCGGTTAGTTGAGAGAATTTATCAAATGCCTTCAAGCTAGCAGGAATTACTATAAAACCAGAGTGGACATTTCTCAGAAGGGAGACAATTTTATTGAACGTACGACTTTATGACTGATCGAAATATGCTGCTGATTTTTTAGGGTTCATCTTTACTTGGGGCACTCAGCGTGAGAGCAAGGTAGCTTGATAATAGTCTTCATTGATGGTTTCTTTTTAATCTGATTATCGGATGTTTGAGTAACAGTTTAATTTTTACAACCAAGCTTTGCCTCCGTCTACGCATTCTATTGCTATTGCATAACGAGGCAGAGCTAATGGCCTTCATGCATAACACACATTGTGACAATAAATTCTGAATCGATCTCTTTCCAGTGGTTTCAATACTTCCTTGGTCCATGTCCACGCTATGCTAATAAATGTAATGTAAGAGAAATCCTTTCTGAAATTTTCTATATAATGTTTTTCATTTATGTAAGTGCTGTTTAGAGCGGAAATGAGGTTTTTACTCGATTGGGAGCCACATGATCCAGTTCGAAGGAGTGTAGAATTTGGCTAAGACCTAAAGTCGTCGCCAAAACGTATTGGCACAAACACAAAATTATAGCTAGCCATGCACTGTGAACGGCCATACACTTCAGGTATTATGTGCTTTATCGCCCCCTTCCCCCAAAACAATGTTGTCAGATACATGCAAGAACTTAATTCGTCAGTTATACACCTACTAGGGCCTTCTACAAAACTAGTCACACCATGCATGTAATATATAAAGGAGCAAGCTGCATGATCTTGATGAGCTGATGAGACATGGAGTTAACACATTTTGCTTTTATTACTCACCCATTGTTACTTAAAAGAAGAGGAGCATTAATGCATATTTTCGTGCGGAAAGCTGCATATGAGTATTTTCCGTTCAACTAAAAGTCTTTACATTGTAAATGAATGTAAACTAGTGAAATCGCTTCTATATTTTATACCTTATTTCTACACTACTCCGACACTCAAATTCACCAAACAGGCAGATGGTACATGATGTTGTGGCGAGCAACGTCAGATACTTTGAGCGGTGGAGTGGTTGCTAAGAAGGAACTTCTAGTCTAAATTCTACCTAAATTCTGTTGGGTTTTCTTTTTTTTTCCATTTAAAAATGTATTCACCTGTTTCACTATGGCTTGACGACTGGTTACATACTACAGTGATCATGTAACAGGTCTGCGTAGTTATAGCAGATATAGCTCAAAATTAATTGAATTTTATTTTCGATTTAGAAAGAAATTATTGAGCTAGAAATACCATTTCCGAACAAACCGTGAATTGCAGAGTACCGTGTCAAGCAAAGTCACGTGATCGATCTTAGAACCAAACGCCCATGCACATAATCTTTACACCGCGCAATTCACTTGAAGCAAGATCGTCCACCCTCCCTAGCTAAAAATTGTGATGTGTAGTGGCATCATTATACTGGAAACAAGGTAATACAAGATTGTCGAATTCACTGCTGGTGATATGATCTACATAGTGGACAATTTACAATCAACCAATGCTGGATTCAATACCTATTAGTATGCACAGTGCACCGTTTTCACATTTTGACATCCTGTAACAGAAAGGGGCTTTCATCCTTCTGATAAATCTGAATTAAACCCACTATAAAGTGACGTTGCGATGCTACAACTGCATAATACACAGTGCATTCTGAGAATTAGTCTGATTAGAGAGGAAGCCGTCTGTACACCTTGTGGCTTAATCAGAATGTACTGAAGCCTATGGAATATTGTCTTTTTACCACTATGCTGATTTATATTGGAATACGACATAGTGTACACAGCCTACAGTTACAAACACCGTGGTGATGTTTTGTTTTTTTGTTATGTGCACAGATTGAATATGAATGATAGTCTAGCTACAGTTCTAACTATTTATGAACGTCGGACAATTACAAACACAGTATTTATCGAACACAGTGTTCAATTGTAATGTACAGTGCATACTACGGGAGCCTATCGCACCAATATTCGACACACCCTCTACTTCAGTGAAGATGCTGCACGTACTACTAAGTCTGATTGTTTTCCATCTGCCAGTATGTTTCGGTTGAGTTAGAAAATAAAATAAGTTAATTGCGTTTGACGAAGGAATTAGAAATTAAGTGAATATTAAAGCAGTGGAACGTGTTGGATTGCGTAATGAAATGCTCTTGTACTACTAGCTTAATGCTATATCAAAGCCTCTCTTAAAGCAATGTATCCGTTTCCAGAATCTGAACAATGAAACCTGTTGAGTATAATTCCTTGCCTCACCGTAAATACTCTAACGCAAAAGAGAAAAAATGGCCCAAAGTTACTTCTGAACCCTACTCTGTATTTTTCAAGTTGCAATTTATTTTGACTGCATGTTATTTTATTACGGACATCCAAGCCAAATTTTGATGAACTCATTTTGTCACTCCGGAGAAACGAAAATTTTGTTGAAGCTCGTTGGAGCTATTTTTAAAAATCTGAATTTTCATCAATCATACGGACAAAAATTCTGACGTCATCAAAATTTGGACAGGCACGTTATTGGTGTTTTCAAAAATACATACGTTTATCTACATTCTTGCCAAGTTTCATGTATCCTAACTAAATTTTCAACCAATTCCAGCTGCTTCGACTGCATCGATAGGTGGCAACGAAAGTCGTTAAAATTCGAATGTTTTTTCCTGAAATCTGTCAACGTGGACCACATTTTTTGGAAAAGAAACAAGCAATGGCTTATACTAAACGAACACATCTTTCGATATATTATGAGTTTTACCAAAGGGATCTTCGTCTTGGTTCAGAAGTTTGTAATTTGATGTCTCCTATTACTTTCGCATGACGGTCCAAATAATTATTTTTGTCAGTGCGCTAAATTAGAATAATTACGGTAGGTAAATTTGGAATCCAGCATAACAGGTGAAGAGCTACGACCATTGTCATACGATGTTTCACATGTGGAAGATGATGTTTTTAACTCTATCCCTACTGAGGGGGGGGGGGGCAGAGTTTTTACCGCTGCTGCTAAACCACCGAAACTTGGCGAGTTTTCATAAAATTTATCTAGGAATATTTTGGTCCAAAAATATTTTCCCAATATGCCATTTGTCACCTACAACAGGTGTTTTGTTTCGGGCGTGTGACATCATCAAAAAGGCATTTTTGCCCCAATAAACTATGTTTATATGGTGTAAACAGCGTTAGGCAAGACCTTTTCACAGCCTTTTCGATGCTTTTGATGGGGTTGGGACCAATTTCCGCGGCTGGTGATGCTCTGATGACGTAACCCTGAAAACAATAGATAGTGATGGGTGACATTAACAAATGATGACGTCATCATTGCCACATGCAATTTTTGTGACCAAACTTTATGTAATTGTGTTCTACTTACCTACCAATTTTCATACTTATAAAGTATTGGAAACAAAAGTTATCGAAGGGGGACGGAATCCGCCCGCTCCCAGCCCCAGTTCTGAGGAGCCCAAAGAAGCCCAGTAGGGATGGGTTGACTAAAAAGCAAACAACCCCAATATCGATAACGAAAATAATGAAAATGAAGACGGCAGAACGAGCCTGGCTAACGATGTGACATACCGTTTCAAACAGGTATACGAACGTGGGAGCCGAAAATTCAATTCAACGGCTACTCATTATGAGCTAACTGTAAAAACGTGAAAGACCTAAGCATTGCAATTCAACAGATCTGCGATATATTAGAAAACATCATTGATAGGGTAACTCCAGGCTTACCTGATAACACCTACGTTCGATTTTCCCTGACGCAAAGACTTCTGAAAAAGCCTATTTATGTACCGCTTATGGTAAAGAATTATCTCCCAGAACACTTAATTATTGATGTTATTTCAAAAACCTGGGAAGAATTCATGCGGTACATGTAATATAAGTGTCAGACAGTTATTCCTGTTGGGGGGACTGGTGCTATTACCACGTAGGTATTCTGATAAAGCACGAGAGTTTTGAGACAGAACCTGATTTATTACCATCCAACCCCCTTAGCACTTCAAGAGCTATTGTTGTTGCGTGTGCCTACCAAGAACTCTCATGGTAAGAGTATAGACGACTTGTGAGAAACCCCAATCGGCACACAATGCAAGCTTTACAGGGCTGGGCTTAAGCAGCAGAGAGTCACCGTAAAGAAAATGGATCTTCTTCAACAGTAGGCTCCAGACTACCAGACTAAAGTTATATCAATGGAACCCAATGATCAGCTTATTTATCGCTATTTTCCACACTTATTTAATACGTTTCAAAATGACAACTATATCGGGCCTATGCCACCCAAGGATATTTACATCCCTGATGCTATGAAACTGGATGAATTGAACAAATTTAATGTATGGTATGAGAATTAGCTACGCAATGGATGTATTTCCGATTTGGGTAGAGAAACTGCATTGTCGGTCTGATGTTGCCATTCTGCTAAAATATTGCGCATTATTTGCGGTTTTTTTTTCTTTCCCTTGATAGGTATCGATCCTTTCAGTAAATGTACAACAATTTCCTTAACGTGCTATTTGTTCTACACAAAGAAATTTTTGAGACCAAATTCGATTGCTGTTGTACCAGTTCAAAATTATGAGCCGAAAAACATACAATCCAAGATTAGTGTAAGATTTCCTAAATACTTGGAAAAAAACAAAGTGTCAGATAATCCAGCATGCAGGAAAAGGCGAGGAAGAGCGAATAGCAACTTACTGAGTTGATGGCTACAACGCTGAAACAAGGACTGTCGTAGAAGTGCATGGTTGTATTTGGCACGGTTGTACCAAGTGCTATTCAGATTGTAACGAAAAACCCAATCAATCGAAAGCCAATGTCGGAACTATATGCTACAACTCACAGGACGCAGTTGTCAGTACAGAGAGCATGGGGTAATTGGAAAATTGAGATAAGGCGGCAAATGGCATCTTTATATCCCCCGCCAAACATGACAATAGTACTTTCTATGAAAAACAATACTTTCCCCAGTAAAATTATACTTTCTTGTGGAAAATAATACTTTTCACAATGAAAAACCCTGTCTAACATTGATGATAAGAGATAAAACTTTGAAACATGATTTTTTTCCTTGCTGCACCATATTTTGTTCACTCACTTTGTGGCGTATTGAAACAAGACATGACCTGATCCTGATCAGGACAAACGGTAAGGCAAACTGAAGGAAATATAAATACGGTAAATTCTCTAACAAAGTTCAAGAGACGTTTAATTTAATTTTCCATTTTTTGGAACCAATTTAGATGATTCATAGATGATTTACATAGGCACCACTTAAGTATCAGTTGAGGCTGGAATTGCTAAAAATCGAAGCTCCATTGAGGCTCATTTTCGATTTATTGGTGCGTATAATAACAAA
This sequence comes from Scolionema suvaense, assembly GCA_027575255.1. Taxonomy (NCBI): domain Eukaryota; kingdom Metazoa; phylum Cnidaria; class Hydrozoa; order Limnomedusae; family Olindiidae; genus Scolionema; species Scolionema suvaense. Next base: position 608 of record JAOBRC010671119.1, on the reverse strand, counting down.
CGCATGTATGGCAGTAGCTTTTACTTCCACGGTCTTCTTTCTTCCTTTCTGAGTGATATTAATCACTATTTCCAAACCAAAAATCACTTTCCAAGCTACTTCCCGCATATACAAAAAAACTCTAATTTTCACCTTCCTTACTACGGTAAGGCATCTTCAGTAGTCCATTATACATAATGAAAGAAATTTTTTTATAGGATAACCCCTAAATAATATGAGCCCAGGTACACCCAGTGACACTTATCTGAAAAAGAAAGTCAGCGGTCGTTATAGGAGAAGACTTGACACTATTCCATGACTGTCATACAGACTGTCATGACTTTTAAATAATGGCTGACAGGTTTTTCTTTTCACTGCACTGTCGCGTTCATTTTCTTTTAAAAAGTGATCATTGCTGCTTGTGGCCGTTAATCATAAAAGGAACTCCGTACCAATTTGACAAGTTAAGCTCATATGATAGCTAATACATCATGCAATGTGAAAACCAAAATTATTTTGGCTGTCTCACTACAATATAGAAAATGCAGGTCCCCAAAGGAGTACCACGGTCGCCGCCATTTTCTGAACCAGAGAAGCCCGTTTGAGACGCCCAGTATCGTCGTTTCGTC
>JAOBRC010671008.1:0-10597 GCA_027575255.1 Scolionema suvaense | reverse complement strand
TGGAGTTCTCCTTTATCATTCCAATTAGAGGCAGGGAAAATATACATGTTTTACATGAGTTATGCATCATCCTCACAAAACTTTGGAAGTCCATGGCCGCTTCTGGTTGATTCAGTGATTTTCGCAATAGATTATGGTGTGACACCGTATTATAGGACAGCTGATGTTTCTACCCAGCAGCGCATTGCTTCATGTTATATTGGATCACTACCTCTTGCAACTACGTACAACTTACCTGTCGAGTGTGCTTCACCTACATTCACAGTGGATTTACAGATATATAACACTGCTTTAGGTAGGTATAGTGATGAATTGAAGAGGCATTTGTTTGTTATGTGAGTATCAAGTAAAATAATTTCTTACTAGTCCCATAGGTGCTAGTGTGTTCAACACAACATCGTATGGGCTTTCGAGAAGTACAGTATTGGGGAGGTTAATTGTGCCCCCCCTTGGTAATTAGCGACTTGAAACAGGTGCAGGTATGAAACTTGACACACATTAACTGCATTGTACCACCTACAACATGCCATACAAAGTTTTCCCTCAAATTCATTTTTCTTGTCCTGCGGCACTCAACCTTTGATAGCACTCAAACCTATATTTGCAAAATTCAGAGGTAATGCTGTAAGAGTTTGACCAGGATTTACTCCAACTGAGTCTGGCAAAATATCGATATCTCGAATATATAATACGATAGATATTGACAAGCGGTTTGTGTTATATGAACCATAAGGTAAATTTTGTAAAAAAGTCTGCGAAAACAGTGGCCTTTGGGTGCCCTTAAAAGCCGTATGCGCCCCTCATACTCTGTAGAGTTAGCTCAACAAGGAAGTTATTTGAAATTGTAGACTTAAACTAGCTGCTTGACTGGACTTTGTGATCATATGCTGGTGATGACAAGCTAACTAAGCGTCTGAAACTTGTTCTTTTCTTATCAAGTGAAGTCTGTCCTTCCTTCCGTCTGTCCTTGGGCGCGTTCTTCTCACCGTTACCTATGCATTTGCGCGGACAATGCTTTGTGAATTTTTCTGAAATTTACCATAATGTCAAGATCAGTTATCAAGAGAAAGCCAGATTTTTCTCAAAAAACTTTTTGTTTTCTTGAAGGAGGCAAATTTTCAAAACTTTTCAAGATCTGTTTATTAATTGCTTTATATGTTATGCTGTGCTACAATACTATGCATGTCATAAATCTTGTGTGACACATCATGGAAACCCTCATTCCTCATTGCAGGTGGCAATTTACATCCGAAAGTGGCCATTTTTAAGGTTTTTGAAAAACATTTCTCATAATACTTGGTAAGCGTCTCAGCAGTAATTGTGAACCACATTTGGTAAAACTTTTATTTGCTGATCATTATCTAGAGATTAGTTTTGTTGGAGTTGTTCATTTCCGGCAAAAAAATTATTTTGGTTGTACAATTGATTTTAAATATGAACAGCATGATGGGTATGTGGTTCTTCTGAAGGCGGTATATGTACTTATGTTCCTGAAATTGTATCCGATTTTTTGATCAACTTTGGGCAGTGTAAACAATGCTCTCTGACTGATCCTGTCCACTAGCTATGGTACCTTATACAATTTTGCATCACATATGATGGATTTGTTGTCAATGATCTTTTTCATCTTTTGATAGCTTGCAGTTGTTTTCGACCGGGAAGCTTCAATTGGAATGAGTGTGCGACGTATGGGGGCCAATGCCAGTGCAAAGAAGGTTATGGTGGGCGCAGATGTGATCAGTGCTTGCCTGGTTACTATGGGAACCCTAGTATGGGATGCAGAGGTATGTTTTAAGGATACTGGAAGAGTTTATTGGGTCAGAAAATAGTAATTTGCAAATTTTACATATGATGTAAACAAAATCACGCTCTAAGAAATAGAGCAAGTTCCATTCCAAAAGATCACGCCTTTCAGTCACAATTCCCTTTCAAAGATCTGCTATTGTGCGTCCTATTGTGCTCTCAAACAATCCGCTGTCCAAGCCGTGATCACGTTCTGAATCAGCGGTGATGACACTCTCAATGTGATCATTACCACAAAACAATTACGCATGATGTTCGTGATGGCTCTTTTTGTTGTGCGAAACAATCATGCGGGTATCTGAATAGGACATTCAGAGCAGATAATCTCAGAACAACGAATTAACGAAATTTCGTGATACATGCCTGCATATTTTGAGCTATAACGCCTCTGGAGACAAACGTAAAATATGTGCCTTTAATCGAAAGAGGAAGAATTGATCTGCAAAACAGTGTCTCAAAATTTTAAGTTTGTTTCTGGTTCAGATGCTAAGTTAATTTGCATGCTTCTCGGTCAATGCAAATGAAAAGCTATGATCATAATATATCATATTTCGAGAACGAAACTAGATATGAAAAATTCTTTGTAGTTCCATGTATACTGAATCTGATGGAATAAAAATCATTTGCTGGGAATCAAGCGTCGGGAAATTAAAGTCAAAATAAGGAAATTGGTTATCAACTTAAGTCACGTGACACAGAAGAACAAAGGAAATTTGAAATATAAATTTCCTTTACCGACTAGACGAAACAATCCCTAGACTTCCACCCGAGTCACTGAAAACTATTTGAACCATTAGTGCCTTGGCCGTTTTAATCAATTTAAAACAGGTGTTGCGAAACCCTTCCAGTATCCTTAACAGGCTTTTATGGTATGGTTATTTGTTTCATTTTTATAAAGAATCTCCGTTATTTTTTGCAAAATTAATCTTCTTTGTCAAGGTTGGAGGATGAAGTTTCTTTGCTTGTCGTGAAGGGTTTTCCTTCTTACTGAATCTTTTTATGAACAGTATCTCGGAATAAATTATTTTGAGAGAAAACCTATGCTAAACTCAACGTTTCATAAATTTGAAGGGATTGTCTCTGATAGGTTCCAGGAAAAATTCTGGGATTCGGGGCCAAGGGGTTCGGTTTTGACGCTACTAAGACTGCTTCAAAGAAATACGTAGCTTTCAGCGGGTTCTTAGTAGTATTGAAAATAGTTAGGTAGAGAAAGTAGATGGTCCAGGTTGACTCTTTACTCAGTGAACCTTTTGTGAAAATTTAGAAATCTTTGAAAAGTTGTTGGCACCCTCGGAACAATTGGTAAGAGCTTGCGCTGTGAATTGGTCACTAATGAGAAACCAATTTCCGTAACAGTATTTGATGTGACAAACATTATCAAGTTGTTCTGGTGGTTTAAGGGTTTTAGCAGTATTCAAATTCACCTTGGAATGATAACTTTAGGATGAAAATTATTGCATAACTCCAACACACGTGGAACAGAAAAAAAGTTAGCTTTAGTCCAAACTAAGCCTTAATTATGGTACAATAGTTAGGTGGTTTAATTGTTATCTGTAAAAGTCAATAAATGTCAGGTAAAGGGAAAATTATATATCTTTTCTTTTATAGCTTGTAATTGCGTGGTTGCTGGTAGTATTTCCGCTGTATGCAATCAGACATCTGGGGAATGTAGCTGCAAGAAAAATGCTCATGGTATCCAGTGCCAAGAATGTCTGCTTGGCTTCTATCATCTGAGCCAGATTAATCCAGATGGATGTCAAGCGTGCTTCGGATATGGGCATCAATCAAGTTGTCAATCAGCGACTGGCTTTATCAGCTCAAATGTTCTATCAAATTTTGTTGGTAAGGCAATATCAACATATGGGTGGGGATGCAGGAGGGGGCAGTTCTTCCTTGATAGGGGAGGGCAGAGAGTCTTTTTGATGTGGACCACTCCGCAGGACCGTCAAATATACTGTGACACACATGTATGTGCACCTTCAGTTGGTTTAGTGCACATGTGTTATAATGTGCACCTTTAGCTGGTTTAGTGTACATGTGTTACAAATGAAAAGAAGCACAGAGAACCATAATAATGCATGCAAATTTAAATGATTTTATTCCGTAAACATCTAAAAAATGCAGACAGTATCTTGTAGGTAGAAAAAAAGTAGTACTAAGAGGATAAAAATTGGGAAAATCATAGGGGTGCCCGGTGGGGGGGAGGGGTGTCAGACCATTTGATGGGTAGAACGTGAACTATTTTTGGGATCATGGGGGGCGCCACTATGCCTCCGCCCACTTCGGGAAACCCTGCTGCAGATGTTTGGATCAGGAAGCCATGTTTTGAAACCACCAATGACCATCTGTCAGCCAGTTCCATCAACATGGTTAGTTTTCTCTACTTCTGTTCCCAGCATGACCCGAGTCTTGAACTATCGTCCCAGAAATCATTAAGTTGCCGTTAACCTGCTCTCAGACCCATTGTCCTCCACTTGTTTGCTAGGTCTGCTAAGTCCGCTAACAGTGGGCGCTGATGTTATGCAGTATGGTGAAAAACTAGTAAGATACAGGAAAACAGAACAAAGACGCATATAATTATGCTACGTGGTATACCAACAGCTCAAATACGAGCCAAGATTTGAATTTCTTTATTGCAATTCACATTGTGAGAGCAGGTGATGTAAGCCTTCGTTCAATATGCCATTGGAGATTTGTACTGACGTAGCAAAATTGCATTGGTATGCTAAAGTGAGCTGACTGCTAGGGACGCTGATGTTCTTCGGGAGTTAGTGAGCTGGCTGCTTTGTCGTTTTCCTGTATCCAAGAGCTGTCAAATTCAGCTGGCTAATGTGCAAGATCGTTGTTTTTTCCTATGAACACTGTTTGATAATTAGTGTGGTGTAAGTGATAAGCTCCTAAAGAAGAACGTTTTATATAACGTTTTCCGCAAGTCTCTACAATAAAAAATTCTGGCAGATAAACTTGTCTTCAGCGCGGAGTTATTGCAGATCTGTAGTAAGCAGGCCATACGTCATTTTTTTGATAGCTTGTTATGCTGCACAGTGAAGAAATAGAAAGACTGTTTTGTGGTGCTCTTACAGTCCTGTGTGCCGATCCTAGTGTCAAACAGCCACCTCTTTTGTGATAATTTAAGTTAGCTCATTCCAAAAACAAGCAAATTAGAAACCTATGGCTGCTGACCCTTGAGTGGGTGGAAAGGACTCCAAATAATATAAGAAGTGGGATGTTGTTGGAGTCTGTTTTCATAATAATATGGCAGGTATTTGAGGAATCTGGGAATGAGTGGATGTAAAGCTTAGCTGTGCCGAAAGTAGCCATGCATAGTGATCTCACCAAGCTGTTGTTCACTGTGTGGGTAGTGAAGAGCAATACTGTTCTGCCAGTGCTCTGCTTACCAAGCAGATCATAAATATACAAGCATGTAGCCAGTGGATTTTTAAAGCACTGTAAAGCTGGTGTTAATAAGACCACAAAAGTACAGAGATGCTGGACCCCTTTTAGGCACTGAAGACCCAATTTTCTGCAGCTTTGCTTTGCTGTCTCCGCTTTTCAATTCCCACTGCTGCCCTATACTATTTGTATACAGTTTGTGCAGGGTAAGATATGATCATTAGGAGCAGCAGAAGCATTGATTTTGTCAAGCAGGAACTGGTAAAAACTAAAGTAAAAAGAAGTTATGTTCCATGTGCCATCAGTAAACATCATACTCTCTCCATCTTCACTCTAATGTTCTTGTTTATCCATATCGATATGGGGCACTTAGTATTCCCAAGCATCACCTCCTGAAGTTGTGTGTTTGCGCTTACTACTCTTGATGGTCCACGTGGCTTTGTGGTAACAGGCAGTAAAGCGATCAGGACTAATCCCAAAATGGTTGGCATTGTAGATTCTGTTCCTCTGAAATATTATTCTCAGGTCACTGGAAACAAAACCTGAATACTATTAAACTAGGATTTGCCTGTCTGCACCATGTGTTTTTGTTAAAATCGGATTTCGCAGTGCTTGCTTCAAAATTGCCATGTACTTCTCCTACTTGCTTCATTGTGAATGTCACTGTAAAAGTTGTTTTGTAGAACTTCTTTCACGCTAGTTTGCACTCAAACTCCTCATACTTGCTTTCTTGGGACCTATTTTCTTTGTTCAAATTTTCCAATGTGTTCTACTTAGGGAATGAATAGGTATTGTAATTGGGTACTTTTTAGGCAGTTGATACTGTTTGAATGCCAATAGAGTGGTTATGCTTCATGTAATGGTGGAATAAGGCGATGTAAAATTCTGTTGTGAAAAGTGTAAGTGGTATGAAGTGAGTCACTACAGATGAATGGGTAAGCTAGAAAGTAACCCCTGGTATAGGGGAATCCTCAGATCCATACGAATACGCCCACAACACCGAAGGAACGACTAGATAGAACTTGTAGGCACAGCTCACTGTTAGGCACTTTCCATCTGCATGTTGAAATTTGACTTGTGGTACAAGAGATTACAAGTATGTCAAAAGTACCCGCTTGCCAGAAGCTCCTTGTCTGTTTCTGACTGCTTTCTACATAACATCACCTCGAGCATTGTACAGCACTCTGCCTGCGGTACTACTAAAGAACAGACTCTGTAGTATAATGAATATACGTTTTATAAGCTGCACCTATACATTTACAACTATACTCATATATATATATATATGGACAACATACGTATCTGTTCAGGTTTGGGAAGTGTTGATGGATGGCGACTTATGAATATGCTTGGGCAAGATATCTCTTTTCAGTTGACCCCAACATTATCTGGTATTCAATATACACACTCAACCGGTCTGAATTACTATTATAGTGCGCCAAGCAAGTTCATTGGTGATCAGCTTAAGTCGTATGGGCAGCAGTTTCTTGTGAAGGTTTGTAAGATTTCTTTAAAGTTGTGTATGATATTTGTGTTTCTTTCCTTCCATGTGAGTTTAACTCTGACCAAATATCATGACCTTGGTGTTTTCTTTATTGTTACGGTATGTCGTTGAACAATAATTGCTTTGCTGCTGGATATTTCAACCATGAATGTGGGGTTTTATACATCCATGTTTCAACGAAGTGGGGAGAGTCATCACTAGATGCACGTTAATCATTTCTTTGTTTTCGAATGTGGTCTCCAAAACGATGGAGTAACCCTGAATTGAAGTTAATAGACAATGGCAGTATATTGACGATATACTCTGGACAACAAACAGAATTGGTTTGCTGAACGTCTGCAGTGATGCATAATGGTTGCAGTTCATGTAGGAACTTCATGCAAATTCCTAGTTGGTTTTTATGAGCAGGGTAGAATTGATTGTGCTGGACATCTTCGCCTCTTTGCAAACTACCACTTATTAGTTTTGAATTTTCTTGGATGTTTGTGAAGATGATTCACATGGTTTCTCTCCCTTCTATGCCCCAGCACGTTTTTTTGAAATATTTTCGAAATACCCAGTACTCAATGAAAGTGCTAGAAAGGTATTAGCTTCAATTTTCATAGAAAATTTCTTTTATTGATGACAGCATAATAAGCACATCGTTATGTAAGAAAATGTTTGAGATGACTGGATCTGAAGAAGCTTAATCCATTGGCAACATTTTCTGAGTTTTTCTGTTTATGTTTACATGCATCATTGTGATAGCTGGAGAAACTGATTTTACTGTTCACTGTAGATTGACCTTCGACCAACAGTTTCATCTCGACCTCAGATGCAATGGCATTTACGTTTGCTTGGTAATGATGAAGTAGCCATCTTTAAATTTGAGCAGGCTATTTCTGCTGGATCCTCTGTGTACACTGTCCGCCTGCATCAAGATTATATGGTAAATCTAACCAAACTTACTGAGTTCCGATTTAAAGCTTTGCTGGGTGAGTTAAGTGTATCAGGTTGATTGCCTGATTGTTTTAAAACTTTCTTTGTGAATAGATTCTACAACTGTGTGGAAGAATGTTTTTATTGGTCCTTTGTTTGGTTTGCTGCGAGATTATTCTCTTTGAAAACTTTGATTATGTTATGTGATATGCCATTATAGTTAGTTTACAAGTTTTTTTAAAATCTGTTCACTAGTTATCCCTGGACCATGCATCATTTCCGAGAGAACTCCTGCTATGCTTAGGCATTATGATTTTGTACAAAAATGGCTTTTTCAAGGGTTTTTTTGGAATATTTTTTTTTCAAGATCTATTCGTTGTCTTTTGTTATATTTGGTAGAAAAACTTGTAGCAATTGTATTTATATTGTGAACCATATGTCATACTTGAAAAAGATGTTGTTGGCCTTGCATGTGACTATTTTTTGGCCAAAAATGGTCATTTTTATGGTGCCTTGATATGGTTGTTATGTTATGATGTTATGGTGTTGAGGCTATCTGTGATATTGCATGGTTCTTTTGTATGAGTTAACTCAATGGTCCATTATTAAGTTTGAGAATTTAATTGGGGAACTCAACTTCTTGGTAGTCGTTGTGCTCTTTCTTAAAAGTTATGGGTTCACAAGCTAGTGTAATTTATTTTTTGCCAGTGTTTAGCAGAAAGGCATAAATCAGAGAGAGTGGCACAAACGTTTTTTTATCCAGCTGCTAAAGAATCTCTATGAAGCAACAATCCTGCACTACCAGCCAGTTTTTTATGTGGGGAGATATTTGAAAGCATCATAGGTCGGCTACTTTTTTCTGGCCAGAGCATACAATACTATGAACACGATCTTGGGAAGTCATGTTTTCTGCCTAACTCGACCTCTGCCCATGGTGTCCTGCTCTTGTCAGTGTCTTTAAAAATAGAGAAAGAAGCAGAAGCAGAATAAGATAGAACTAGCAAACGGGGTTCATCCCATCCTGCTCTGATACAGAAAAGGGCTATCGAAAGAGGGGCTTATTGGACCTACTTATTTTGAACTTGATGCTCTGATGCAAAGGGACTATCCCTAATGTGTTCACTGTCATGCTTAACAAAATATATCCTGAAAAAGTGACCCGGTATATGACACGACTATAAAATGTGCGGCTAGACCCCCGAACCCCTCCCCCAGTCCCCCCCCAAGACCCATCTCAAATCTTTGTCATAATCAACTCAGTATGATGCGGTTTTCTTATGCATCTTGTCTAGTGGACTCATTTAAGTAGGAATATAGCTATAAACAATTTTTGTGCATCATTTTTTCATCTCTTGATGTATTGTTGAGTATCTAACTTTGTCTTTCCCACGCATTTCAGGTCAACTTACTGGTCTGCATCTAGCTGTCAATTTCTTCACGTCACCGTTTATAATGATATTAGAAGCTGTGCAATTAGGCACTGCTGTGCTGAGCCCGGGTGCAAATCCAGATGTGTTTGTCAAGTTTGTTGAAGATGCGGACTGTTTCACGGGTTATATTGGTCTGTCTTGTGAGTTTTGTGCGCCAGGTAAGTAGTTTTTGAATCCATATCTGACAGTTGTTTAGCCAACTTGTTAATTTTTGCAACTTTTTTTAGCCTGCTTCTCTGAAAATGCCTAAAGCCCTTTTGAGACAAGGAAGAGCAACTTTAACACAGGGATAGATATGGTTCATATACGATGAATGAAGTTGTTCATAGCCACTTACGTAATATCTTGACATTTGGCTCTTGCTCTTCACATTTTTTATTCTTTTCTGGGTGGCTATTATCATATATTGTACTTTTTCAAACTCTCATGAATGTAATCCAAATTAGTCTGTTGTTGTAACCACTTGATTCCAAAATCTTTCAGATTTTTTCTTAAACTTTATTTATTTGATGTCTTGTCATAGTTCTGAAAGAGAACTGGTGTACACGATTCGTAAGTCAGTTGTCATACATTATACTCAAATTGAAAGTCCAATCCTCTTTGCTAAGATACTGTATGTTCACTACTTTGTAATTTGTTACATTTGATGTTTTTCCCCAGGCTACACAAGGTTGATTCCGAATGGGGGTCCTTTAGTGAATTGTGTTCCTTGCAACTGCAATAATCGATCTGTAGAATGTGATCCGGTCAATGGAACTTGTAGAAATTGTCGCCCTGGTACAACTGGACTTTACTGTGAGAACTGTATCACCAATGTGATGGAGCCACAATGTGAACGGTGTGTTGATGGGTTTTGGGGTTTGCACACACAACCGTCTGGATGCAAGCGTAAGTGCATGTTTGAATGTGATCATATACAGCCCATGATATTCTTACATCATTGCATCAGTCTAGTACAGATCTTATATCAGGAACAATTCAGGAAAAGTTGATAAGGTTGGAGGTAAAGCAAATTGGGTATGAATTATGTCAGATTTCTTTGTTAGTAAGTCAAGGGTATGTCTGCACTAATGCCCACTTTCATACAAATTTGACGTTTCCTTTTATCACTACTTCCATACAAGCGTCTGTTTATGTCTACCTGTTGAGAAATGTCTTTTGCTTAGATTTCTCGATATGTGCCAGAATTTAAAAATTGTGGTTTCTCTGAGAGATATAATCCTCAGGTGTGCTTTTAACAACTCAATCCAAGTATGCTTATTTTATGATCTGAAGCCCATATCAATATCAAGTGGAAAGTCATAAATATTCAGCTCTTATATAGTCCTAACTCCCTCTCCAGACTGTCTGTTCTGCCTAATATGCAAAAAGTAGACACTAAATAGAGTACCATAATACTTTTGCTGTTGCCTCCTTAATTACAGCCAGTGCTGTATGAGCAAATAATCATTTTTCAACTTTTCCCATTTTTTATTTCAGCTTGTGATTGTTTTCTTCCGGGGACGACAAATGGTAACAACAACAACTGTGATCAAGCAACTGGCCAATG
>JAOBRC010670897.1:0-10597 GCA_027575255.1 Scolionema suvaense | reverse complement strand
GACCTATCTGCTTATCAGCACGTGTGGTAAGTGTTGTTGCATAGTCGTAGTACTTTATTTCATTGTACCTAGCACAGGAGTAAAATGTTTGTAAAATTTCCTATTTCATTTTGGATAAAGTGTATACAGTGAACACAGAACTGCAAAACGTTCATGCAGGTTTTTCCTATTCCAGTTTTACAAATGTCAGTTCCATGTGACCATAAAACATGGCACAATTATAGAATAGAATACAGTTAGGATATATACCTAAAAAATAACAACAACACTGGCTGGTTGTGACATCACCAGAATTTGCGTAAAGTGGTCTTCCGTAATTTGTATTAATTTACATAATTATCTACAGGGGCATTTCCCACATAACTTCTGTTTTGCCTCCCTCTTTATCTCTGCCCTCTTTCCACTGCCCACATACTAATTATGAAAGCGAAAAATATTACCAACATGGCACTGCTCCAGCAGTTTCACTGCATTCTGCTGTTCTGGGAGTAAAACTAGGATGATGTCCATCGTTAAGCTTCAGCAGACACTGTTTTTGTCTAATAAAAACTGTTTAACAGCGTAGGAATATGAAGAAACAGTTTTGCTTCCGATATTGTTTCACAACCTTTTTTTTTTTCGGTTGAAGCGTTAATTTCAAAAGTTGAAGGCATGCACATAGTTTTCTGTCGTACATCAGGGGAGATCGAGAGCTAACCAAAAATCTGAAAAATAAATTAATTTTACCATCCATCTACAGCAGCGGTGCATGAGCGAGCACCATTGTTAAAAGATGTTCCATAATACAGGTTTTCTCCATAGTTTCCTCCAGAATGTGTTAAGCCTCTGTTTCTTAAGAGTTCCTCAGCCCACCGTTGAGCACCCTCTGCCAAGGTATAGCTCCAAGTTAACTTGCCAGTGTTCTTATGTAGAGCTCGATACTTGTTATGTGCATCAAGACATTCCGCTGAAAAGGAATGTGCACGCTTAAAACACAATTTTGTGAAATGTACATATTGTTTTAACAAACTCCTCCATGAGAAACTCAGTTTTCAAAGAGTCGTAAAGATTAAAGGAGTTCACCACTTAAAAGTGGATGAAGACATACGTGTAGACCTTGAAAAACTGCAAAAAATTGTCTTTATTCCACTTCAAAAGCCCATGTCGTTCTTGAGATATAGTACTTCAGAGTTGAAGGAGATGCATCATGGAGTTAATTATGTATGATGTCATACATGAAAGCTGAAAATTAATTCATTTTCCTGCCTGGATTACTAAAAGAAAAGGCACTGCTGAGAGTTGATTTTTGTTTTATTTACCACGGAGGGGCAATATGTTCCATTCTACATTCAAAATATTTGCTTAAGTTTTCAGTTGCTAAGGAAACTACATTCCCTAGAGATTTTCAGGCATGATGTCATAGCTACCAGGTTTTGAGCAGTAGGAATGTATAGAACTTTGATTAAGCTTTTAGCAAGAACCGCTGAAGTTTGGCCTCTCAAGTAAAGGACAATCAGTATATCTTTTAATTGTCTTTCATACTGCTGAATGTTGTTTTCTAGTGGTGAACTCCTTTAAAGAAACTCAGCTACCATAAGAAAATTTAAGAACTTTTTTCAGGATCCGAAACAAACAACAGGGATACCTTTATCCTATGCTTCTATTAATCACGTGATTCAAACGGACAATTAGAAGTGAAGTGGCATATACCTACAAAAAACAATCAGTAGTATACATAAACTTACCTCTTTCGCTTGATGTAATTGCACCTGAAAAACGAAAGGTAAACAGGTCAATTTGTTTCTCCCTGTTTTTACTCCTACTCCGATACTTAGAACACTACTTCAAATCTTCAAAACCAGGCTTTTTAGAAACGTGGAAATCCTTCACCTGCGAGCAAATCAACAAACTGGTTAGTGAAAGCCTCAAACACGTCGAATTCGTAAAAGAAGCTTCTGCTAACCAATCTGATGTTAGAGTATTTCGCAAATCACGGATTAACACTATTGCTACTGGTTAAAGTGGTGTAGGGTAGGGAGTAGAGGGTAGTGGGTAGTCCGATTCTACCAGGCAGACTGAAAATAGACCCAGAAAATTTCGGGCCAATGCTCTTAGCTTGGCCACATTTCTTACTTGTACACATATTACACAAGACAACCATAGTGACCCTGTGCATGGTCACACAAAGTACATCTGTGTTGAGTGAACGTCCTGTCTGACATCCTTTTTGCACAAGCAACAGTTTTTTTTTCAAATTGAGCCTATAGGCTGCTGTAAAGCTATTGCTAACTATTTTTATGGATCAGCGTTTCTACCTGCATAGGAAAGCGAATGAACTAGCTACAATTATGTTTAATAATGCACTTCCAACATACAATCTTGGTCATGATATTTCATCAAAAAGCCTTTTACCATCCTATTCCACACTATTTCCACACTATTCAATTGTTCGTGACTTTAAACAACTTTTTTTCATAAACATCATCAGATCAGAGATGTGTTGTGGGGAATAACACATCTCTGATCAGATCAGTTCCAGTATTTCGTGGTTTTTTGGCAGCAAAATTTTCTTATGTGAAGTGAAGATAGGTCCCATTTTCACTACCCGATAAGAGGGATAGGGGTGGTGAGAGAGAGAGATGGAAGATGACAAATGGCACTGACTTATTTGACCTAAAATTGTACAGTGGCGAATATCCTTAGACGAAAGTTTTAAAAACACTGGCTGTCCCGGTTGACAGGTCTCAGTGTATCTTCGAACTATGTGGCCTGAATTTAAGCAGATCAAATTGGTGTCAAGGCGACATTTTGCGAATATGCATCTGGCTGCTAACTTCTATAGTATGCTTGAAGGAGTTTGACCTTATTTAGGGCGGGGGGTGGAGAGCGCGTATACCTCCTCCACCTATCTCCCGAGCGGGAAGCTTAAATGATATGAAATTTTGCATGGGTAATCCTTAAGCACTCAATGTTACAGAAAACATCCACTGGACTCGCTCTTTTCGCCTAGTTTGCTTCAAATCTATTTTAGGAATCTGACTTTTTACAGTGTAGGAAGCCTAACATCAGGATGCCTGTTCAAAATGCCTATGTGAAATACAATGGCGAGCTGTGTCAGGCTACTTCAAGAAAATTTTCACGACGTTAGAATAGGGATTTGTTGTTAAAGCAACTAATCAAAATAAGCTCAGATTTAGAAACTCTGTGCATGAGGAATAAATACTAAAAACTACCTATAATTAGATACGTATGTATAACCGTTCAAAAATAATAGTAAAATTTAGGAGGAGGAGGTAAACATACCTCCCCTCCCCCTAATAGGGTCACAAATGTGTCAAAGATGAGTTCTGGTGCGCGTATAAGCAGTTAATTCTTGCTCAAAGTTCTATCCGATTGAAATTGCTCAAAGTTGTGTATCTGATTGGAATTGCAAAGGCCTGAGGATTTTAAAGATTGTAACGAAAGTAGCCACTATTTTACTGCCTACTTGAAAAACCGTACCAAGTCGTTAATTTTCACTGAGACACAACTTCACTCCAGAGACAAAAGAGAATTAGCACGCCTCTAAAAGAAAAACGTGAAAGTATTCCTTACCTACACATACAAAGGATGAAACCATGCATGCCAAGAGAACAAGTTGATGTATTTGATGATCCGCCATCGTTCTTGATATGATCGAATAGGAATCTCTCCTGACTCAGTGAATAACTGAGGCATCGCTGAGTCTGGAGCTCTTTTCAAGCGATTTGCCGAAGACGCGTATTTTTTAATTATTTAATGAAATCTGCGGTAAACGGCTGATGGGAAACTTGACAGGATACGGGTCATTCACAGATTTGGAGACCGAATGAATGTCTTTAATAGCCGAGCTATCTAAATGAGGTGGTTTTTTGCTAAGCAATATGAGGAGTGTTTCAATTCATTTCTTCCTGTTCTTTTTGACATAATGGTTCAGTTCGTACTCGAAAAAATCTTCTTTACCGAACAAAACTTAAACATCTTCTGTTTATTTCATCCATTCGTCGAAACTGTAAGAGCTTCTTAAATTCTGGAATTCTTAAACATTTGACTAATGTCATCAAATTTCGACGTCAAACGGCTTGCAATCATGTTTTTAGGATACGGCGGGGAGGGATTTCTTTGATTTTTCAAATCATTCGGAGATTAAATGCCATTGAATTCAGCTAGTGGAAAATGCTGAAAACTGCATTAAAACGCTTGACAAAGGTGCCCAACGCCTGCAACACAATCCAAGAGGCAATAAGGAAGTTCGCCTCACTGAACAATTCCTTAGACACGAGGCTTTGCTCTACCCTGGGAGCAGATCCTACCATTCCGCTATACCGGAGCGGCTCGCTTCAGCCCCTATGCAAAGAAAGAGGATCTGGTCCCAGGTTACTTGCTTAGATTCTTGCAAATTAAGCTCAGAAAAGCTCTTCTTTTGAAAAAAGCACCACTTGCGTAAGCACCGCAAGTTGGGCTTAAAATGAGCATCACCAGAGGTCAAGCCTTTGCATGATCCTAACTTTTGATATTTCTATGGCGATGGAAAACAAACTTCAAAAATAAGCACCCTTGATTACTTTTTGCCATGCTTTAGGTCGGATGCCATTGTTAAATATTTTTATTGCATCATTCCATAATTCAAAGTTTCCACCTTGAGCTAACCTAACAGAGCTCCGTCGAAAAGCAGGTGCGCATGAACAAATCGTGCAAGCATTGTTTTTTGGTATGAACGCTGGGTGACACTGTTTGCTGTGACCATGTGACAAAACTTTTTGATTGCTCTTCATCACTGTGCAGCCTGCGCTAAAATACCAGTCGTCGTATGATACTATGCAACTATCGTAGTTGACCTCTAGACTTCGAAAAGCTTGTTATTGATGGCTGGAAGCAGTGTCAATCTCTGAACAAAGGAGCTCCAAAATATCACACACTTTAACAACCGGTTCCGAAAAACGTTCTATTTTCCTGCGCTGCACCTTCTTCGGCAAAACTTCGTCGAGTGAACTTGTTTTTGGTAAAATTTTCGTCACTTTATCCTGAATATTATGTAGGTAAAATGCATCATCTAGCAAATTACTTCGATGAAAATATTCGTCATCAAGCCAGAACTCCACTTTTATCCACCTAACGAAGTTTTGCTCAACAAGGCATTATCGCAACTTTCGCTTCCTCCATTCATTACAACAACAAGGCTCAACAGGCATATACAGCTGAAGCACGTTTGAGGAATAACTACAACTTATATCAACACGACGCTCCAATCGTACATCATAGTGGGATATGTTATTGATGTAAACATGCAAGACATCAATCATCTAAAGATAGTAGTTGGCATCCCTGTGCGTTTTGTTAGACATGTTTTAAGTGCCAATAGGGATAGCAAGGTCAGCAAAAAGCATCTAAGTCGTGACTATCCAAAAGACCAAATATTGTGCGATTTTGTAAATCACTCGTCATAAGATATAGCAAAAACGTGATATTTCTGAGAAATCTCGACTACAGGCGAGCTGGTGGAATATTTTTATCCGGCGATAAAGTACAGAGCCTCAAGGTATAGTTCAAATCTTGTGGAAAGCTGAACCAGAACGTATTAGTCTTACTGTGAACGAAATATTTGGTACTAAAGGACTTTTGAATTAATAAGCTGCAGGAGAGAGCATATTCCTTGCTGGGAATACTGATATTTGATCGGTTGATACAAGAAAATCTTATTAACGTCCGGAATTTTCGTAAGTAGGAGAACATAGGGCTGAGGCGACCGCCTAGTTTTACAACCAAAGTGGTGTACGGTTTTTTTTGCAAATTTTGGCTCAATAAAACACATTGCTTTACTCCTCATAGACATTTATGAAATTTGCTGCATATCTCTGCTCATCACTGATCCAAAGTCGTAGCTTCGACCGGGCAGATTTGATGATTTTGGGGTTTTTGTTGTGTAACAGAGATCGATGCGATGAAGTTGATTCAAGATATTTCAGTTTCTATCCTGCATCTACTATCAGCCATATTCCATCAAATGCATGCAATAGAAGCGTCTTATGGCGGCGGGTTAGTGTTGATAGGTTTACACGATTTCTCCCATATCTTACGGGAACCCGAGGGAATTTTTCAAGTGTCCCTAAATCAACTGTTAGCTACATGAAAATGATGTAGAAACTGAAGATTCTGTCATTTTATCAATTGCTACGAATTTCAAGGGCATTTTTATGTTCAGCTTTGCACCCTTGCCGAAAGTTGTGACGTATATTCGTGGCATGAAAATCCATTCAACTGGTTAATTGATTCTAGCGCGCTTCCGCTACAGTTGCTACTGTCATTATGCTAATTACTGTCATTAGCAAAGATTTTTTTATCTGCAGTCAGGTTCAGTGACGTAAAATTGTGGTTTGTCTCTACTGCTGAAAGGAATTCCTAGTTGAAAAAGAGCTATTTTCTCGAGAACAAATTATTAAAGGGTAGAAATATGTCCTTTTATATTTTTTTCGATGCTTGTTTAGATGGGATTAAATTGTATAATTACCTCGGGTTCCCTTTTAATAGAATTCCGTTAAAATGACAGGAAATTTTGGCCTAAAATGAACTTCAATATGCTAGGAGCTACCTTTTCCATGTTGGATTGGAGCTTATATTGGATAGGCACTGAGGCTTATGTGCATGAAACAAAGTTAGAAGAAAAAGAAAACAATTTTACGTTTGAATAACGTTACAAGCTTAAAACATACCCTTCTTAGCACATTACGCTATTTTCTGAGGTGTATGAAATTCTACAAAATTAATAGAAGGACTGACAAATGAAACACCTTCAAAATTAAAAAATAGGTCAAATTCATTGTCACCTATCATTAGATCTAGTAGAGGGGTTCTGGAGCTATAATCCTCGAAAGAATATCTGGCCAAAGGGCTTTTTTCAGCCTAATGAAAAGTGACCTTTTTCAGATTTTTGATGAAAAAAACTGCTTTGCATTGGAAGTTTTGCATGACGTGAGCCATCTATGTCTATTTCATTGAGCAGTTTCTCGCACTTCGCACCAGAGGACTGAATTCTACGACCTTGGTTCTCTAAATTACGTGAAAAATGAAAAAAATCCTAAGCCACACCGTAGAACAAACACCCTGCAGACACCCTAGATTTGCCAAAACATGATTTTTCAAAAGTCACAAAGGCGAGTCCCTCAAGCAAAGGCCACCCTACCGCCCTGATTTGCAGCTCTACGTTGCAAACCACATTTTTCTCTTGTTAGTGATGCGAAAACGTACATAAAAACGCATGCGCACCAGCATAGTTTGGCTGCCTTTCTTAATTGAACTTTGTCGTCACAAGCACAAGAATCCTAATTGAATCAAACCATTTTGGTCAGTTTCCACTGCACAATATCACTGCTTGACACTTAGTAAGGAAGCATTTCCCTGCAAGAAACTTGCAAAGGTCACTACGATCGCAAATTCTTCCAGCTGCTCCATAAGTTTACGTGATAGTTTGAAGTGTATTTATTGACAGCGTGGGAAAGTCTAATTGAAAAAAGTAGCAAGACCTGATCTCTGCATGAGCTTGCATAAACTTCTACCCATGGTTCCAATTGAAACATGTCTGATCAATGTCTAGCTTACTATATTCACAGACTTGCTAAATGTTTTATGGACACATCGTCTCCCGGAGCAGTTGGAGTGCTATAGAATATATCACATCATATTGCTATCTGCATCCTAAAACTTATAGCTAAATTTCAAGCTCAGTTGTACTAAAATCTACTCCAGAAACGATGTTTCTTTGTTTCCTCTGTGTCAGTTACCCACGTTAGCCATCTTGCATCTCAAAACTGCCTTGTTCTCAGGTCGAACAGTTGGGTCCATAAATAAAACTCGCAAATAGAACAACTCCTATACTACGACGTCACGCCACATGTCATATTACCTACTTCAGGTTTGTCATTAAGACAGAATTCGAGAGAAACTGGGCGAAGGGGAGGGGCTACCCTAGTAGAGTAAAAAGAAGGGGGCATTTAATCGAAGCATTACAGTATGTCCTTGCTCTATTTCACTTCTTATAACACTTTTTAGCCGAAGAAGACCTTATTTTACCACACAGGCGATCGCTCTTTCAAATTCCTAAAAAGTGATACAGGCTGCGACAAGGAGGTTTGGGGACTGTTAGGGTCGGATTCCCACCTTCGTTTCAGTGTGTTTAGCTTTTAAGTTCCAGGGCGCATTAACTCTTAAACCACAGTGGGGTCATCATAAATACACTTTAAGCACTGGCGGAACCGAATTTAAGTTAAACGCACCCTAGCGCTTGAACGTTAAACACACTTACACGCTGATGGGAACCAAGCCATAGGCCGCTTTTGGAACATGTCTTCCGTTGGACTTTTCGAATATTTAGGGCAAAGACCTTTCAAACGTTGATAAAGTTTTTTGATAAGGATGATAAAGTTCTGCCAAATCACTGATACTATGGTTACGTTGACAAGTACGGGGATCGAGATGGCGATGTCATATTAGCTCTTCTGGACAAATGGGACTCAAAAATGCTCCCGGCGTCATTTTACCTGATAACAGCTGCTCCACCTTCGCATAGCGGGCCTGCTGCCTATTCGCTGTGCCACGGAGAGCACAGAGATCAGGGCAGCAGGCCCCTCTATGCGGCGCACTGCATCTGGTCCCAGGTAAGGCGTCATTACGATTGAAAGCCTGTTTTATTTGTCATTTCTAAGGTAAAGAGAGCAATGAGTAATTATATCAGTTTGTGGGGTTTTGAAACGATAGAGTGACAGTCATTAGCCGAAGTCACACTGAGACGAGCGACTAGTGACGAGTGACGAGCGACGTGCGAAATTTGCATCACCCGCCAGTGTGACCCTGCAAGACGTGCGAAATTTAACCGCAAAATTTCGCACGTCGCTCGTCTGAAATCGCTCGTCCAAATGACGGGCGAAATCAAATTCACACGTCGCTCGTCACTCGTGGCACGTCAGTGTGACCGATTAGACGTGCGAAATTTTAATATGCAGAAAATAACCGTATGTTTCACCCACATCGAGTTGTATATATGGTAGCTATGTTTGGATAGCACCACTCGAGCAATGACTTGCATTTCTTTTCTATAAAAGAATCAAGTTTCGTTAAAAATTGGCTGGAATTTTAAAGCGAGATTCGCACGAGCAAACCCGTTTCCACTGAATTCCCTCGGTCACACTGATGGGTAAACTTAGACCAGAGAAAAACCTTGCCTAGACACACTTTCACTCGTCGAACAGGTCACACTGACGAGTGAAAAAAAAATTCGCTCGTCACTCGTCGCGCATCTCAGTGTGTCTTCGGCTATTGAACGGTTCCAAAACGATTAGCATGTTAATGTTGAGTTCATTAGTCAGCAATGATGGCCAAATAGCTTCAAGCATTCATAGCCTAGAACGACAATCACCCAGATGATAATCTTTTGCATCAAACAGATGCGAAAAAAGGTTTTTAAAATGTCTACTGCTCCAAAACATGCACACTTTCATGATGAGTTAACTCGCAACCATTGCTTATGATATCTTAATTTATCTTCATTCAACAAATGTGCAGTAAAGAAAACAGCAGCCTACCGACACGTCACATTCGGAGGTCTATTAGGACGTTCAATTAAAATTCCAGGAAAATGCAGTGAAAAGGAGATGTCTTAACAAACATATATCTAATTCAGCGTGTGTGTGGATAACGTACATCTTGTCAATTTGATATTTTAATATCCATCTTGATAATCCTTGATTTTATATTCATATATGCATAAGTAAGATGCTGTGTCATCATGCAGTGAGGACTTCTGCCATGTCCCTTTGTGAGTCAGAAAGTCGAGCGCATCCATCTATGGACGGTCCTAAGACATGATATCAGTCAGCTGGACTTGTTCACCAGCCAGGAGTAGTAGTTCACCAGTCAGCGGTACAAGATCACCTGTCAGCAATACATATGTACCAGAAAGTAACACAGGCTCACCAGACAGCAACATATGTGCAGCATCAGTCACTGGCACAGGTTGACCGGCAAGCAAAACGAATGAACCAGTCATTAGCAAGAGACACAGGTTCACCAGACAGTGGTAACGGTTCACACATGCACAGGGTTACCAGTCTCAGCTGAACGTTCCCCAGGCCAAAGGTATTCGTAGTGATATGCAAACATGTGCTTACGTCATTGATAGGACAACCAAAGGAAACAAAATCACAGTTCTCATTTTCCATGGTATATCTGGAACAAAAGCAAAAGTTATGGTCCAAACGTTTTTATATAATCTAGGAGTTTGCTGGACAGCACAGACCATAAAAGATATAAGTAAAGTCAATTCAGAAAGATTTTCCTTTGGAACGTAAGATCAACAGAGAACGAATCTACAAGTAAGATAAAAAAAAAGACAGAAATATGCACGATTTCAAAACACAGCAGAGGGGCAGAGATTTCATTTCGAAGTTCCATTCAGATCACTCACGATGCATGTAGGACTTCGATATCATTGATATTTTGTACTGTTTTCTAATTTTCAAATATGCAACAAATACTAAAGAGGGATATATTCTGAAACAGATCCAATTTATAAAAATTTTGTCATGAATAAATATTTCAAGTATAATTT
>JAOBRC010670896.1:0-17698 GCA_027575255.1 Scolionema suvaense | reverse complement strand
TCGAGAAAGAGAATTCCAAGTCCCATACCAAGAAATATTCGAGTAATAACTGAAGTCACACCAACAATGATGTTGAAATATAGCATGAAGAAAGAATAGATGTGAAAACCACGCCTACGAGGAAAAAAATTAAAATACACTATGATATGCTGAAGTAAGAGGAATATGTCGAATTATTTTCATTTTTACCATAAGGAATTCAGAACAGCCTTGTCTTAATCCTTTCTTAATGAAGGTGACGGTTAGCAACAGCCTTTTTACAACTGCTTTTTTCAGTCGCTGGTTTGAGAATTGACCTTGTAGTAGGCTGCGGAGAAGGAGAATTTATCCGTAGAGCTTCCCGACTAACCATGTTCTATGCTACACCAGAGTCTTGTTTCAAACGAAATTGTGATTGACTACTGATTAAGTTTGAGATAGTTCTTGGTCTTTATAAAGTATTACATTTTCAAAGTGTTATATGGTTCAACCCTATTTCATTGTCCTTCTGAAGGAAAGCATTTTCCCAATTCCGTTGAGATGGACACCTTGTCAACGTTCTGTGTCATACCATTGTCTTAGAATGTGCACACTTACCTGTTGTCGACAGCAATGAAGTTATTCCCTTCAGTCTTCAAGAAGCAGAATCGTGCGAACAATAGTTGAGATACGATGACAAATATAACGACCAAAATGACTGGCCTAAAAGAAAAGCAATGAGGTATTTTAGTGTGCGGCTTAACTTTAGTCTTACTGAATACGTCAATAAAGTCTTATTCCGAATTCTGGCTCAAAATAAGGCACTGACAAACAGGAAACAAGACCTCGCAAAATCTTGGCTTCGTTTCTGTAGATTTGAAAATATCAAAAAGCTTCCGCTTGGTACCTATAAGCAAAGACTTTTGGTTAAGAATTCTGCAAGTAGATCTTTGGACAAGTTGGATAAAATTTTTAGTCGACTAGAGTTTTTTTTTGTAGTTCTGTTGTCAAAATGTTTAGGTATTCCTTCTAAAGTTGAATGTTCTAAAGAAGAAAACATAATGCATGTAAGCTCATGACGAATTCCCGAACGTCTACAAATGCTGGTCTCAACACATTTTCAATAGTCATTGCCGAATATATGTTCTCAGTATGACAATGCGAAGGTAAAAGAAAGCTGTCCAAACTTAGGTGAAGATTAATTGTAAGCTCCACTTTGCATGGGCGTTTTTTGCATTAAATGGCATGCGGTGGAGCTCTCTCCCCCTTCCTAAATCCTAAAATGTTTCACCAATGGGAATGAATCTTTGCAGATATGTCAAACAACTACTGTCGATCATTTTAACGCAACCAAATCTGACTTATACATGTGAGATGACATTGAGATAAAAGTTGCAAAATTATAGACATATGCTGCATAAAAAAGGAAAGTTACTTTTTTTTAAAAAAAGGACGTTACTAATCTCAGAAAATATATAAAGTGCAGTGGACTTTCTTTGATTCGAACGGTTGTCTAACTTTCCTATTCTAACTCTCTATCACTTAAATCCCTCCATAACCGGAACGCGTTTTGATTCTATGTGGATGCTCGAGTTAAAGAGAGTGCACTGTAAAGACATACCATATAGTTGTTATGAGCCATAGGATAGGTGCACGGATAATATCCCAGTACCAATGAAATAAAGGCCAGAATACAAGTGAGCAAGCTCCAGCTAATCCGAGCCAAATCAATGTACTGAACAACAAGTAACCTGCAAAGTAGAAAGAAAATTTAACAACCAGGAAAAGGAACCATCTTGTGTTCGGTGGAAACCCAAGAAAAACTGTAGGCCCGAAAATGGATCAAATTTGGGGCCTGTCTGCAGTGCAGATAAATATCGTTCCTCATCAAGAACTGTCACTACCTAATTGAGTGCTCCCCTATACGAGTATTCAAGAATGCCCATTGATCATTTTGTATAAGTTACACAATTCGCAGCAGAGAAACGATAAAGACGGGGAAAATGAATATCCTGACAGAAGAGCATGAATTGACATGAATATCCTGACATAAATTGAAGGGAAACAAATTTAAATCTTGTCATTTTTTAACGTACCGTAATGCTTCGATTAATCGCCCCCTTCTTTTAAACGCTCCCCCTCGAATAAAGGCCCCCTTTTTCCAGGAGATTTTCAATAAACGCCCCCTCGCGTAGACGCCCCTCTAGAGTGGCGTTTATTAGAGATACACTAACTAACATCTGTAAATCTATCACCACTACATTATTACTTCATTTTGTGGCTTTTATTTCTTGTAAGTATATGGAAACGTGAAAATGATGATGTTTACGATGATATTGACATGTAATCTAGTGTATATTTCACTGATATTTAAAGTATATACATAAGAAAAAAAGAAGAATTTCATAAAAATGTTATTGACGCCCCCTGTTTCAAACGCCCCATAGACGCCCCCCTTAAAAGTCCAAAAATGTAATAAACGCAGAATGAAATATTTTATGCTAAATCATCGGCCGCGGAGCGTAATTTGAAGTGGGGGGGGGCCAGATCATAGTTCGGATGCTTTTTGGAAACATTCCTTAGTAGTTATAATAGTGAAAAATTTTACTTTGCAGCGGCCCATGTAAATGCAAGTGTAACTGTCACGTCTGCACTTACTAGCCACGATGTATGAAACTTGAAATCCAGCAAACTTCATACTTGCAGCCTAAAACAAATCAGACTCAAATCAAATATAAACCTTGACCCTGCAGAATTTTCAGTATGCTTTCGTCTCAAGCGATGCAGTTTCTTCATGAAGGTATCTGCTTAGATAGTTGTTAAGATACATGTGAACAAAAAAAAGCAGTTCCAAAACATTGCCCTCGTCAAAACATGCATCTTCTCATTGTTTTGAATAGTTGTTGGGTAATGGGGACTGAAATCCATGCCATTTCAAATAAAGCCTATAGCAGTGTTGAAACGCATGCCACCAGCTTTTCATTTGAAAACTTTTGTTCAACATAACATATAAAAACGAATAATTTCCCACCATCAAACTTGCGGCACTTCCGTCCCCATGGAACGCAGTTTTTCTGATAGAAGTCGGCAACCATGATCTGTCGCCCCTGCGAAGTTTACTGATGTGCTTTCTGTACCAGGCTAGCATGTTCAACAGTATGACCCACACCTTTATAGCTCCTATAACAATTGCCACGTAGAAGCACACTAGAAAGAGATTCGAAATATACATTGGAAACATACGGCACAAGAACTATTAACGTAATACAAGTGGTCGGACAGAAAAAACGGTACAGTAGGAATAAATCCATGGATAAATCCGATCTGCATGCAAAAAGAAAAAAGGCTTACTTATTGAAACTTTTTTGTTAACAAATAACTATCAATTTAAACAATCAGCTTCCAAAATTGGTAAATTATTAAATATTTACTAAACCATTTGTGTGGTGATGAAGTTTCTTGGTTGAAGAACTTCCTACAGTTTTCTGCTACTCTGAAAAGCACTTACAACTACGGGAAAAAAGCATTCTGATACAGGGTTAATTATTCTATAATCTGTCATAAATTATGCGCACAAGAACAGTAGCTCTTGAGATAATTGTTAGACTAAAACGTAATTGAGCATTTGCTAAAACATTTTTGTGCTGTATTTATAGAAATTCTTAAACAATTTTCGGGACGACGAAAATAGTTTATTATTTCTAAAGAGGAGTTGAATCTCAAAGGTCGTTGCTATATTCCTTATGTTCTGAGTAGTACAAGAAAATACTGCTGATATTTCTGGAGAACAATTAAAAATTTTGGTCTTCATATTTTTGATACTTGCCACAATGCCTTTTTTCAATCGCTTGTGTGATTAGAACGATAAATATCGACAAACTAGAAAATACATTTGATCAGTTGACTGCCTGAAAATATCGTTAGTGATACGGCACTGTGAGATTTGATACTTTCTGAGCGTCATATGATTGTAAAATAATTTTTATTACCCATCCACATGGTGAAATGTGTCCGTGCACCAGAAACGTAATTATCCAGTCCAACTTGTTTCATAATATCTTCGAATGTATTGGAATAGAGGAATGAATCGCCCGATACTTCAATGACATAGAAACCAGTGAAGCCGAGAATGATGATCAAAATGTATACCGCTGTTGCAGAAATCGCCACCCCAGCCACTATTCGTGTTGAGTATCTACGAATAAAAGTGAAAGAATATTCCATGACATATCTGCAAGCTTTTTTTAAAGAACATACCTTATCAGACTACGATTGGTATCTAACATCACGAAAAAAACTGTTTTTCGTATTCAAAGGACAGAGACCAGTCATCGGCTGGAAAAACATGGTGCTTCACAGTCACAAAAAGGATTCCACATGTTAAATCCCAGCTACAGCTGCACAGAATACGTTTGATCTAATCCAAGCGTTTACCTTCTTTGGTTCTTTAAAGCATATGGCTCTCATGCATATATCAGAGAGATGTGTACTTGAATGTGATGCAGCTTTCATTCTGTATATGCAATACACGCTTCTTTTATATAAACATTTGCGGGCTGTGATTTGTCAAATTTTTTAGCATCACCTAAGCATCAGCTCAGCTTCACGTCGTAGAAATTTCCTTCACAGTTATGATTCCGATTGTGCAGGTTATAATCAAGAAGATTTAAACCCACTGGTTAAAATAACTAAAATTTGAATACACATGCTTGATTTGCAGGGTCCTAGTCTGTGTTAATTTTGACAAACGTAAACGCATCACGTAAGCATCACTGAGCTTGGAGTTTGAAGATTTGTTTAGTAGCACCAAGCTGAGCTAAAATTTCTGATGCTTTTGAAAAGAAAAGCGTATGTGCTGACAAATGCCATTCATTTCAGAATTTATTGCCTCGTAATGATCTCTAAAATACGCTTCTTGTATTTGGGTACCCCTGGTCGCTGTGGTGTATTGATTCAACTGCTAGAAGATAAAAAAACAACAAAAAAACCCCAACAATTCAGCTTTTTCAGCTTCATCACTGTATAATTATCTTCTGATTCGGAACATAACCATACCACTAGGAGATAAAAAAAAAGAAAGAGTTTTATAGATACCTGAAATGTGGACGAATATTGTACATCTTCTCTTTCAGTTTTTCTTTCAAACTTTTTTCGCTGTCTGGTTGATGTACCTTTTCCTGTTCCTCCTCGTCTGGAATGCGGTAGTCACCTTTCAATAAACTTTGCACGTATTCGTATTCATATTGCCGTCTCCAAACATCCTTTTCTTGTTCGATTATAAATGTTCGCCATGACTAAAATAAAAGGGACTGTTATGGGTATTTTGATCGGTAGTATTATGTCGAAGCACTTGGTTGCGTCTTTATCACATTCTTCCAAGTTTGTATGCATGTAGCCATATAACTTTGTGTGACTATGGAATAATTGAAGAAAAGTTTGTCGTGGAGATCTGCGTCTTCAACTATCAAAACCCTAAAACGAACATTTTACTGCGTCTAAGTGTATGTATATGGAAACCACTGTTTTTTTTAACCGTCTTAGTTTGCTGTGTTTTATGTATATTTAGCCTGAATTCATTTAAGTAGAACATATTTATGATATGAGCCTGTTATCGTAATCAGCTCAGGAATCTCTGTTCTTATATAATATATAGTCTTATTTCAAGTCATACCGGTATGATTATCACCAACATATAAATCAGCACATGTCCTCTAGGGGGATGTGAGGCTACCACACCTTGGCGGTGTGAGTAAACGGTGATGTTTGCCTGACTTATGTAGGGAAAAACTGCGTAAAGAAAAGGATTTCAGATTGTGTCATGCAGAAAAGATCGCAATTTTGAAGTGCAATGCGGTTTGAAGGTAAATTTTTTGGTGTCAAGGCGTAATTGGCGAGAGGTATAAAAATGCTCCCCTCTGCATCTACTGGAGTAAAGTTGGAGCAGCGATAAAGTGGTAGTTGCACCTTTGCCGCATCAGGTATAGTTGATGAGAGGTTTTGTTGTCCTTTGCTGTTGTTGTTGTTTTTTTCTTCGACTTAAACTTTAGAGGACGATGCTTCCCGCAATGCTTTTGTTCTGTTGTGATGCAACTTAATTCTATTTTTAATAACTACCTTCTCCTACAGTCTCACAAATATGATCAGAAGCATTTTACCGGCGTGTTTTTTTTTCTTTGGAACTTATGAGAAATTTCCTTTTGACAGATGCCATTCAGTTGGATGATTCGCCTCTGCTTGCTATGTATGTAGTATGTTTTTAGTATCTACAGTAACGTTATAGTAAAAAGAAGCCATGACCCAACACCATACCGCTTTTCTCTCCTTGATCTGATAATAGATCTTGTACAAAAAGATAATGAGTACGGCAAGCAGAGCCAGCATCATCGGTAAATCTTGAAGAAATTGTGCCATGAAGTTTCTGGTCCGATCCTTCACGAAACACACGTTCCATAGCCTCTCACATTTCCACATCTGTAGAATCAGCCATGCCGCTGTGTATGCTGCTCCAAACACGTTGCCTAGAAACTTGTACGGTGTAGTAATACATGCCAAAATGGGGTATGCCATAAGAGCCACCACAACAGCCAGAAAAAGATTGATGAACACTAGAAGTGAAATCAAAGGAAAGAGGTATGTACTTGCTATAGATATTGGTATAAAATACTTTATTGCATGAAAATTTTGCGACATGAAAATTTCCCAGCATTTTAATTTCGCAGTTCGGGCAAAAATACAAATTTTGCCGTAAATCGATTTCGTGGTCTAAGTAAAAAATGAAACCATTAATAACTTCCTTGCTCCAAAATGGTGTATTTTTCTAAATATAAACAAAGAAAACTTTCTACGCTTTCAAACCCAGATTTTTGCTGCATTTTAATTTCGCGGCATTTTAATTTCGCAGTTTTTTTTAGCTCGACCACGAAACCACAAAATTCTCATGCAATAAAGTATCTAGGTTGCCTCGCAGTAAATGCCCAAGGTGTTTCCACTATCTTTCTTGTGCGAATTGGTATGAAATGTTAACAATAGACTAGGTCATGCTGAAATTAAAGTGTTAACAATTGCTTTAAGGTCAGAAACTTTCGCGGGACGAAACTTTCGCGATTTCGCGATTTTCGGCTCAATTCGCGTTTTTTTCCTGCGAAGTATTTCAAACGGCCCATTTCGCGAAAGTTTTTCCCTCAAAAATATCAAAAAGGCTCATTCGCGAAAGTTTTTTCGTAAACAAAACTACAAGAAGTTGCACAGGTAAAATTTTGCAATTTATTCTGGATATTTCGCTCTGCTACACTACAGAGCATCATCAACAGAATGAAACAGCTTCAAACAAGTTCTAGCTGACATGCTACAGTGACAAAAGCTGACATAATTACAGACCATAATGCCATAAACTAAATTTCAATGCGGATGAAAATTAATACGGATTAGGGAACAAGTAGAATAAAAAAACTATTTTTGAAACTTTGTTTTTGTTCTTTCCTTCTGCAAAAGGGTTAAATTCTGCTGTTGCACTACTCCCAGAACCCTCTACGGCTCGAACCACCCCAGCTGACTTCCACACCATTAAAAATTGCCTTTTTTACAATTTTTGCACGAAATAAATATTCATGAAAAAAACACCGTCACAAAATTAATGTATCAGTATATCAACGCGTATATGAAATCAATACCGCGTTAATTTCATGATTTGTTAATTTCCTGTAATAAAGTATTCGGGAAAGATATTTCCCTCGAAAATATTTACAAAGGCCAATTTGCGAAAGTTTTTTCCGTCGAAATGTACAATTTTCGCAGCTTGGCTGATCCGCGAAAGTTTCTGACCTTAAAATATTGTTGCTACTCGAAAGGAGCTATATTGGATTTCTTAAGAGAATCAAAATCAAACTTTTAGGCCAGAGGAAATCAGGCAATATCCTGACACAGCAAACGCAGCATTTTTCGGTCATATTTATTTACATCAGCATAAATACACTGACTCATCCCCGAAACGTTTTTGACAGCCCAGACGTAAAATGCGTAAAAGTTGTATCTGTTTGGTACTGTTGGGTATCTTGAAATCAGGTGAGTGGGACACCATTGCGGCTTTCATGAAATTTGCACCATGCCAGTTATGGTCTAACGGGTCCCTTCGAACTTAAAAAGTAGCTGGGTGGTATCACCGCTTCACAAGTAACCACGGTTCCAATGAACAAAAGCTCATTACGAACAAAAGCTCATTAAAATTGGTACATGTATTGAGAAATCCCAAAGTAGGATTACATGTGCATTTTTAGTGTGTAATTTGTAGATCAGGTTCAACAAGCATCTAGGGTGCAGCTTACATGCTGTGAAGTTAAAAATTTTGAAACAAAAATCAAATACCTTTGACCCATCCAGGCCATTTGCTAACGATATCCCAGTAGATTTCACTTCCAACAATATTCCTCGCTCCATTGGATCCATTAATGACAATGTTTGCACAGCGTGAAACTGTAGCCACAAGGACGAGGGCATAGGTGAATCGATATCGAAAGTCGTCCAGCAAATTCATTGGGCTGTTGGGGAAGTAGCATAAGAAAGCTGTGGATGCATCCAAATCCATATAAAACTTCAGGGTAGCCTATTCTTTTCATTTTCAGGCGGATTGTAAAACCGTACATGGAACAAGCCTACACTCTCTTCAACAAGAACTCAGTCCCCTTGGTTGTCAGCTGCCTCCTACTTATAATCTACATTCTTCAGTATGCTACGCTGTACGTTTCCAAAGAAAAATGAACTTTTAACAGATGATAGATAAAGCGCAACAAAAGGTGAGATTTCCCATCAACATCACAACAAAAGCTAGTCTAGTTCTGGAGATATTCGCTCTCAAAGCCTAGCTACTACCATCTTGGTTTTTTCTAACCTTTCATAATGCCATTGGAGTCCGTTGCATTTCTGTTTCCTCAGTAACAGAAATGCTTGTGTTATTTTCTTTCATGGATCTTAAACATGTTGATTGGCTTAATCATGAAATGAATGAGACATCCCTTTACTGTAATTCAATGTTGAGTACTTTGGAATCAAATTGTAGAAAGTTTGAGCGTGACGCCAGTGACATCATGCATAATTAGTGGCAAAACAGCAACTGCTGTTCAGTGCTGGACTTTGGGACTACCCTCCTTGGGACTACATATCTCCAGAACTACATAAGTTTTTTGTTGTGAAATAAAAGTCGCATGCCATGTTTTGCGGAACTCTATCATCTGTTGAAATTTCATTTGCGACCATTCTTCCCCCTTACATGACACATTAACAGCTTCTTGTACATAATACTTACATGACTGGTCCAGGACGACCATTCCAAAGATACGTTTTGAAGCTTCTTCTTTTCTGAAGAATTGTCATTACCAACAAATATGTTAACTGAAAAAGAATGGGTCGCAAAATTTTTCTGAATGTGCTATTAGAAGAAACACATTCATAGGTTTTTTAGTATTATAATATGATATGGGAATGGCTTGAACGGATGAAACTCTGCACTTACACTGCTAAAAACAGAGGAAGCCAGATAGATATTCTTCGAAAGCTACAAAAGCTACAAAAGCTACAAAAGCAACTTTTGTCAGATTAATCTATCTGTTATTGTTTGCTGTTTAGGAGACATCTTGTATTGTACGCTTCTTAAGCTCTCAAGCTTTTTACTAACTCAGTTGCTCATACTGTGTTCTATCTGCTTGCTGATACAAATAGATATGCACCTGAATACTAGGCAGCAAGGTATAATCATCCAATGTACTGACGTGCTCAAACTGTTTAACAAGAACAAGACCCTTTATTATTTTCAAACTCATAGTATCTGGGCGTCAACTAATACTTTAAGACATTGCAACCAGCTTTCAACATAGTCAAAACTAAATCAGCAGTTAACGCTAAGATTATATAGCATGCTCATGTTGACTAGCTCATCATAAAAGTACTGACCTCAGCAAGAAAAGATTTCTTTCTGAGAAAGTGTAGTCTACTAGTTTCTGGTAAATTCATGTTGAGGTCCTCAACGACCAAATTGAAGCTGTGTTTATTTGATGCATAGCACTATGCATCAAATAAACACAGCTTCAATTTGGTCGTCAACAGCTTAATCAGGAATTTCAGTATTGTAGGAAATGAGAGAAATTGTAATTGTGTACTTACAAACGCTGGAAGTAGATACAATCCAACAAGAGCCATATAATCTCCAGTCAAGCAGGATTGAGGAACATGTTCTTTACATATTGACTGCATCGAACCGATGTCAGGCACTGGAAAACTGGGAAGAAAGAACCAGAGCCGTTCGAAAATCATTGATGCATGGGAGGCAACAGATGTGATTTTTTTGTAGACATTGCTCATTCACGGAATCTTTGAACCATTGATGGACCAAGTGGAAAAATAATAATTTTAGAGACACATTCCGTCGAAAAGGGTTTTTGATAATTTCCGTTTCACAATTCCTATTACGCCTAGTTGAGAAAAATCGCTTCTTTAGGTACATCACTGACTTACCCTCCGGTAATTATTTTTTTGCAGAATTACTTATGGTGGAATCAATTTTTGCGAAAGCGATTTTTGCAAATTTGGGCACTTCTCCCAAAAATAAATTCCGCAAAACGTGTCACATTTCCAATCCTCAAAAATTAATTCAGCAAAACAAATCTAAGTTCAGAAAAAGAAAAAAGGAGATTAGAGAACAGAAAGATAGGCAAATATGGCCACTGGTTCAGGTCTTGAATTTCCACAAACACTTCCTACATACCACGTTCGCAAAAATCAACTCCTGAGAATCCGTCAATGTGTGCTATTTGCAAAAATTAGTTCCGCAAAATATTTTGGGTCTGTCACTTCAGTCGCAATAAAAAGTTCAGAAAAATCAACTATCCTGCGGGGTCTTTAAACTCCATCTTAGCAAAGTGAATACGAGGAAACATCGACCAATTTTTTAAAAAATAAATACCAAACTTTTATAAGATACACTCTTTTTTTTTAAAAGAACAATTTTATAAGAACTTAAGCCTCACATGTGCCTAAAAATAAGAACAACTGAAGAAAAAATACAAGCTTAGTTTCATCTCCAAAGCTAAGAACAGCAACACTATTTTAAGGCAAAAATGATCAAATTTATCATAAATCTATGCTACTTGGTGAGGATGGATTCTATCATCAATAAATTTTCGTTTTGATAGATAATTTTTCTACCTAGAAAGCGATTCGATGTTAGCAATGACCACGCTTTCAGCCAGTATTGTCTTGCGCAATAAGAACAAGTTAAGAACACTTGAAACTCGAAAATGGAAAAAAATAAAGAAAACAACGAGCATCAGCTCAAATTTTTTGGTTCTTATAAAAAAAATGAGTGTAAGCAACACGTTTGGACAATATCGATCTGTCTCGCGTATTCAATAGTATTCGATAGATTTGATAGGGAAGAAATTTCGCGAGAAGAAATTTTTTCGGAAGAAATTTTCGGGAATTGATCTCCCAAAAAGTGCGTTTCTCGCGGAAGAAATTTGCAGGAACCGAATCAAAGAAAGAATAGTTAATTATCAGTTTTTCAAAGCCCAGTTGTATTTTTCCTGTCTAATCATTGGGAAACCATCAAAAGAAGTACAAAAAAGTGGCTTTTTGTCTAGAATTTGACCAAAAATAATCGAATTTCGCGAAAGAATTTTTCGCGAATTTCCTCTGGGGTTAATTCGCAGAAGAAATGTTCGCGAATCGAATGTGTTATGAGTTTTGTGGAAGAAATTTTCGCGAATTGGGCCCAAATTTGCGAATATATCTTCTCGCAAAAATTTCCTCTGCGAAAATGTGTTCCCATAACGTACAAAAGTCTCCATGATGTTCAGAAGTCCGGAATGGCAAGCTAAAAAATTCATTGATTCATTTAAGGCGGACAAAGTTTAGCAGACAAGCTCTTCTTACCAGTTACACACACCACGCTTTGGTGCATTAATGTCGCCTTCCATCACTGTTTGATTGTAATACACCGTCACGCAATCCAACGTTGACTGCAGCATTCCCCGGATATCTGCAATCGTTCTGTTTGCAAATTGGGCAGTCTGAACGATGACTGCGGTTTTGTTCTGACCGAGTAAATCAAAGAGGGCATCGCGTAGTTGCTTCGGATTGGTTGTAACTGGGATGTGGTTGTTCTCAAACAAAGTTGCAATTGCAACAGTGATACGATATACGCTCTGAATATCATCCCAAAAACCCATGTTTACGTGATAACTAGCAGTTTACATCCATTTCCACGGCTCTTCATAAGCAAATATTTCCAGGCAAGCACCGTCTGGTATCTGTGGTTGTGATCTAAAGTCACAGCTAAAAATGCTATAATCAATTTTGATAGGAATAACTAAGAAATTCCCGAACCAATTTCCCTGCGGAATACTGATCAAAATGCAAAGTAACACATAGAAGCCATCAACTTGAAACTTCTTAAATAATATAAACAATTCAGCATGCATAGTTGTAAAGCATTACCTTAGAGCACCACCTTAGCCTCATCCGGAATAAACTATGCCTCAATTGTTCCATCCAGGTAGCTGGCTCGTACCGGAAAAATTCCATGCCTGATATCAAAGTACCAAAAAATTCAGAATCGATCTCGTCCATGATTACACTTACCCAAGAAAAGCATTATTAGCTGCTGGAAATGTCATACCACAGAAACATTTATTTATCACAAAAATTCGCTAGCTGCTCATTTGGAAAACTTCTACTTCGACAATGAACTTAGTCCTTCTACGTTAAAATTAAAGGCCAGGAACTACCTCTTGGGAAACGCTAAGATCGAATTTTTTTGCAGTGAATGTATTTCCTTTCCACTAGTGGTTTAACTAGCTTTGGTGATGCATTACTTTGTAGCAGGCTGATTTAAAAAGCTCAAAGACGAACAAAGGACGTGTTAAATATTTTGTTACAAAGTAGAATAATTAGTGCCCGATATCATAAAATAACTAAAAAAGGAAACTGCCTATATGGAGAGTTGACGGAAAAAGGAACGAACTTAATCTGAGGTAAAGTTAATAAACAAATCTAACATAAGAAATACTGATTGCGAAGTTATATGCACTTGGCAGTTGTCGACGATGCACGATCTATTGTTTGGTGTATCTGTAGGGAAGGAACACAGCCAGTTGACCTCATGTCTCATTTCTTCTCCCATGCGAGTATGGTACTCAATTTGTGAAAAAAACACAAGTTAAGGTTCTAAGTTCCACAGAGTAAGTATATTATCGAAACTTCGCCCATAAAATTCCATTACAATCTTCTAAGCGCAAGAACACATTTCCAATGAAGTTCAAGGCACGCTTTTGCTGCAACTTTTCTCTCTAGTCCCACGATCAACGTCCACTTCAATATCGGATGTCCAGTTACTCACGCTACACTCATACCAAAACAAACCATATTTCATTGCACTCTCGCAATCGAGAGAGGCCACCGTTTCCAAGGGTATACAGCGAATTGAATAGCTCCCTAATTTCTATATCTTGTAGGGAAGGCTCTATACTGAATGTTAAGCATTGATTATCGATGCAAAGCTATTCACTTGGTTCTGTGATTATTGAAACGGCTTGTGGGATAGTGTACTCGTTAGCATGAGCTGATGAAGGCAGCATGATACATTCCACAATTAATCTAGAGTTCCTGCTTATGTTTCTTTGCATCAACATCTGGCTATCTTGAACAGTGCTTCGAGGGAAAAATTCTGTGTGATGTACAGCCGAGGCCACAGATTTTTTTTCACAGGTACAAAATGCTAGCTGGATTTAGAGTTTTTGACGAAACATAAACCCTGTTATTTGAAAATGACGTGTTTGTATTAAAGGACCATTTTTTGCAGGGGTTAGATTAGGGGTCACCAGAAAGATAAGGTGCGTTCGCGGCACACAAATGCGTCATACAATTTACAGCATTTCTTGGGTGTTGTTACAAGAGACGTTTACAGGTGGGAAACGGGTGTGGCTGCATGATTTCTACTTTTAGTATGTCGTGACATATCAAATGAAAATCGACCTCTTTCAAGTACAAATGCAAGTAACTCTCATAACACATTGCACAAGATTCTGAAAGCCACATCACTCTCGCCAATCTATGATAGCCGACAGAATTGGGTAAACTCCCATGGCCTAGACACGTCCGTCCAATTTCAAATCGAATATATTGGGACTCAATTCCACATATGAAGTTCACAGCTCTTCGACCGCTATCTTAGTCCTCCTCTGATAATTTATTACGTATTTCGTAAATCGTTTGAGGAACAAGTATTTGATTTGATTAAGTTTTCACTCGTGTGACTACTTTTAGAGAGCTCAAAAATCAACATCGCCTATTTGAAATCTTTCTAAAAATCGTGAATCGCGGAACAAATGTTTCTGATTCTTACCTTTCGGCGAATATCTGCGGAACAAATGTTAGCGAATTTACAAAAATTTTAAACTTTTATCTTGGTAAGACTTCTACCGCATTTATAAGTAACAATAAGCCATTCTGTTATTTTCTTAGTAGCGTGTACAGTACAGTACACCAAAAAGCAAAGCTCTTAGACGCGACTTAGAGCGCGTGACTCAGACTCAGGGAAAATCACGATGTAAGGTTATAAACGAATGGCTAAGAGGTTAACAGATAAGGAAGCTGATAATAAAATTAGGGAAACAGTACTTTCATGGTACGGAGGGGGACGAATTGAAATAGTAAAATCTCTTGTAATGTTCTAGGCCATTCACTGGCAATCTGAACCTGACAATCAAACTCGGAATAAATCTATTCATCGAAAACGAAACAAAAAATCGATGACAACACATTTCGTTCCATTAAGTATTTTTTTTTTCTTCCGCTTCGATCATATCTCTATAGAATAGCCAAGACGGATGAAAAGTTCGATATAACTCGTCAGTACATTGTCAGACCATCGCGTACAAAGATCACATGTGTACATTCTGAAATGTATCACAAAAATAACAAAAAAGCCGCAATCCTAGGCAGGATGAACTGTACTTTCGGTTCTATTTATTTCGGGTTCCCTACTTGATCTCAATGCAGCTTTTCAGGACATTTACAATCCCAAAATCCCACCGAGATCCAACTTCATACATAATTCACTATATAGCTATTCACTACTAAAAGAGTACCACGAATGAAATTCATACACTGGAGAGTCTCCAGTTTAAGCCGAAACGCACGAAAATCGGCTGCCTACAACTGTCCAAATATCACTTATCGCTGAAAAACTCAAAATTATGACCTCATCATCCTGAACAACAACAACAACTAAAAAGTAAAAATAAATAGAACTAAAAAACATAAAATAAAAAATCTACGATCTGTGATATTTTTCAACATTAAACTTTTCAAATCTACATAACCACGAACACACGGGCCACTTTAAGCTGAAAACACCACAACAGTGAGATGAACACCAACGAGAGCGGTTACATGGGCACCCGAGTGAATCCATTACAGAACGCATCTTTGACGAGGGATTCATATCATACAACAAAAACTGAAACAACACATAGAAAACGAAATCAAGATAAAATACACCTTTTACATTCGATCAACAGAAAGAAGCGGCGTGCAAAGTTACACGACCCCAAAAATTAAATAAAATCTGATAATTCTCTATCTACTTTAAGTTTCTCATATGAATCCAGAAAAGAGCGACTAGATTGACCAGAATGCACTGCGACTTCCAGGAA
This sequence comes from Scolionema suvaense, assembly GCA_027575255.1. Taxonomy (NCBI): domain Eukaryota; kingdom Metazoa; phylum Cnidaria; class Hydrozoa; order Limnomedusae; family Olindiidae; genus Scolionema; species Scolionema suvaense. Next base: position 2,039 of record JAOBRC010670896.1, on the reverse strand, counting down.
ATCGCTCACTCATAGATTATACTATCGCTGTTCAAGAAAAGTAAAGAAAATAAATAAATTTCTCATCGCTCAACAGCCACTGTGGTGTGATGTTGGAAGCCAGGCATTGGAAACTTCGACGCCCATTTCTCGACTCTATCTCGGATGTTCTTGATTTCCTCCGCCCATGGTTCGCTACCTAAGATTGTTTTGAATTCACGAAGTAACGACATTTTCTCTGTGAGACCAAACGACTTCTCCATACGGATTGTGAGCTTGACGCATTCGTCAATGAAGTCGGCCACAGTTTTCATCTCCTGCTCCTTGAAGTTACGTGATGTGAGAGCAGGAGTTCCAATACGGATTCCGCCAGGTCGAAACGCGCTCTTGTCACCAGGTACAGTATTCCGATTCACTGAACATAAACAACCACAATTATACAGGCAACTGCAACGTGTACACAGACATGGCTATCACCCTCAGGCAAAGTATTTATTACTTAGTTTTACTAGGTCGCAGCACACAAGAAAAACACCTCCCAGCGATCCCTACCTCCAAAATAAAACGAATCAACAAAAACAAGTAAACAAACAAAAAACAAAACACTCAGGATGTTTGTGTTAATAGTTTGAATTCTGACAGAGCATTAACTTGGGAAAGGGTAAAATACAGCGAGCGTTGAAAAATACCTTCTAAATGCGGGAACTCAAAATCCTTTACAGTGAACTCTCTATAACTCGAACATCCAGGAGGAATCAAATGCATTCAAGCTAGAGAGAGATTCGAGCATTAGAAAGTCGAAAAAATTTCCGAATCCTTTTATGAATGGTCAAGTTTGCACAAATTTTCTCTTCTATATGGAATGAACAAAAACTTTTTGATTGCAATGACCTCGACTAATTTTTTTAAACAATGTTTTGATTATTGCAAGTGCCTAATATACAAAATAAATTACCTTTTTATACTAGCTAACTCTTGAATATTATGTCAACGCAATGCTCTGAAATCCTTTAGGACTTAAAGCCCAGGTTTCTTCGTTCTATGTTGCATCAACAGAAACGGATTGTAATAAACGCTCCTTCTGGGGGAGAGGTGTTTAATAAATAGAGGGCGGCGTTTATTACATAACTTCCGTTTTTCGATGAATTTTTATTAGAGGGGGTATTTAAAAGTAGGCGGGCATTTATCAGAGAATTTACGATATCTCAGCCTCACGATTCTTATGAAAAAATGCATGTATTTAAAACAGGTCTGGAAGCAGTACGAGAACAATCAACAAGAATGTATTTTTACCCCAACCCTTTCTATTTCTTTTTACTGAGAAGTCTTCATCTATGAACTCGTTTGCTCCTAGTCCTCAGTCTAAAGTAATGCAGACCCATTTCTGAACATCGCATGACTTCACATTGTTTTACGAAACACATTGTGGAAAGTCCCTTCCGAAATCAAGACCTAGGCCCTAATCCAGCACATTCATTCCTCCGACGCTCTGCCCTTTTGAATTAAAGAGCCAGGAGTTTCATACCCATTTGTGTGCTTTATTGTCGCCAGCGCAAGCTGCCCTTGAGTGCTGAATTAGATACCTTCTAGGGGAATTAGATTGAAGTTAAATTAGAATTAATGGATGAAGATTCTTGTCACTACTCACATACTTTCAAGCATTATTAACACTTCAGAACTGTTTGTTAATAATTTTCAATGCGGAACAAACTGGGCGAGAAGTCAACTTCCAAAATTTTCGAAATGCTAAAAGGGGGAAACTCTGCAGCAAACAACAAAATTTAGGTCGACTGATGTTCACGATCTTTTGCGAGGAAAGGTGTTCTTGCTTAGGATATCAAGCTTATGTTCCTTCAGGTTTTCAAGTAGACATACATTTTAATCAAATTTTGAGCCGAAGATTGCTGTCTCTTACAAGAACATCGTTTCTATCAAGGTCCTGACCCCCCCTCTTAAATTCATACCATCCCTTTTTTCACCAGCCCCCCTTGAAGTTCAATTTTTCTTGAAACCTGCCTCCTCTGATTGGCACCCCCCTTAAGAGCCAAACTTTCCCCGGC
>JAOBRC010670785.1:0-10598 GCA_027575255.1 Scolionema suvaense | reverse complement strand
CAACGTGCCTCGATAACATCATCAAAAATCAAGATGGTAGCTGCCGGACTTTGAGTGAATACCTCCAGAACTACGTAAGCTTCTGTTGCGAAATAAAAACTACGTGGTGTGATTTAATTAGCCCTATCATCTGCTAAAATATCATTTTTGACCGTTGTCCCCCTTTAAGGTTTGAAACTTTGAAGATGAAAATACCCCCAGCAAAGGCGTGTATTATATGACCCTGGTTGCCGTGCCGTAGACCTTGATTTCAAACAGACTCACACAATCAGCATAGGGCTACTTTGCAGGTTCAAAGGTCAAGTCAATGCTACCTACCTAGAGACAATTCTCAGACAAATTTTTGCAAGTAAGCGGCCAAAGAATGATGCCGTTAAGTGAACAAATTTCTTATCTGTACACCATTTTATGAATCAAGATGAGAGAAAAGTGGAATATTCTCTTGGAAATTGATTTTTTTTACCACCAGGCATTCTTCCTCGTTCATGTTCTTTTTAGCCTACGAAAAGTATTTGGCCTATGACGAAGTGCAGCGTCACTCAACAAATTGTTTTTGGTTTGTGAATCACTTCATCAGCAACATTTCTAGAGAGAGCGATGAGTTAGTACATCTGTCACGCTTAGATCGAGCTGAGCAATTGCAAGCACATCAACCACACCAGAGCGCGCATGACAAAATATAAAAGATAAATTACTTACCAAAGCATCACTCATATTCGCATAAAATAATACAAATTCCACCAGACTGTTCGTATTCAAAAAATGGAATCTGATCCACTTGCGTCTCTGCTCTACGTGTTACCACTACCTTCGGTTTCTTATCCAAAACAAAATGGTTGAGAAGACGTTTGTTTGAAAACTTTCGAAAATTCGAACGATACAAAACATTTGAATGTGGCGTTGAACTGCGTTGCGAACGGTACATGGAGGTTCCACTTCTAGATGGAGGCATGTTAGATATATCTACAGCGACGATCCTGGTAAAATAACATTTCTTGATTTTGCAGGGCTACAATAAGATCTAGCTATTTGCTACACTCTGTTCTCCTGAGTTTGAGATTGTAAGACATCGGGTATACAAAAGGCACAAGGAGCACTTTAATAGCTGAAAAAGTTAAAAATGCTTAATTTTATATTTCAAAAGGAAAGCACTATATGGGTGTAGCAGGCTAGAAAGTACTTCCATATGATCCTGTCAATCACTAAACCCCAAAATCTGAATTTAAGGATCAGGCTTCGACCTACAAAATGCGTTTTCCTATTTTTAGTGTGTCTGGCGATGGCGTCATCAAGGCGTTCCCCTAGCATTTATCAATTAAAATTAAAACATATGTCAAGTCAAAGTGTACACACCAAGTAAACCACTCATGCTCTTGTACTAATAGAGATAATTACAGATCATTAAATTGGCCTGATTTCATGAGCATGAATGATACTCGAAAACCGGTTTCAAGTTGAACTTTTTTCATAACTTTTGAACGACTTGACCGATTCTCATCAAACTTCATGACTTTGTCACATATTTATTTGTGGCCATTTTTCAGAAAAACTTTTTTCTTATCTCATGCCAAATTTGATGACGTTATCATTTTTTAAAAGACTCGTTTGTTGAAAAAATCGGTAATTTTGGTATAAAGAAAGATGTTTGACAATATCATATGCAAAATAAATGGCACATTGACGCAAACATAGATAACAACTAAAGATGTTATTACTAGAGAGTTGATGCAATTTTACCTCTAAATGATGTCACAAAGACATCTAAATGACATCATTATTTGACAAAATGACTTTATATTTGAACATGGACTGTTTTTACCTGCAAATTCTGTTCAAAACGGGACATTTGACGTTTTTATCATGAGGTCGTATACGAATTTCGTTTCGAATAGACAGCAATAGGATTATAGGCTAATCTAAATTATTGACATTTCATTGAAATTTCTGCTGACAGCGCTAAAAATATAGCAAAATAAGTGCTGGCATCAGCATAATCTGAAGCCAAAAAGGGCTTTTCACAGCTAAAACCTTTATATGGCTGCATAGTACATTTTATATATGGACTAATAAAACAAATTTCAGGGCTTTAGCATTTCGTGAACCCGAGATATGAAGTTTTGAAAATGGCCTATTATTTGCTGACAAATGCCAAAAAATGCTGACAATTTTTTGGGTTCAAAAGATAGATTCTAGTTAGATGAGTAATCATGCCAAGTTTCAAGTCAATAGCACAAAGCAATTAGATAGGGGGTGGGCTTACTAGGAGCTAAAAAAAAGCCCAGGTAAGGTTGCATTGCATTGTATACCATTGAGTCTGAAAGTAAGGAAATCGGACCAAATTTTTGTTAGAATGGATCTTTCTATAAACTAGAAAGTATGCTTGCAGGCTATTCCTGTTTCCAATGGTAATTATAAGCTGAGTAAATCTTGAGAGCAGAAGCCTGTCTTCTTGTGGAATGTTGCAACAAGGTTGAATTTCTTAGAGAAAGAAATGTTGCCGTCAACTATGATTGGATGACGTAGGCATCGATCTTCTGGCTCACAGGAGATATTTTGCAGGCACATCATTGCTCAACATTCAAGCCCATAGACCATTGGCTTTAGCTTCAAACCAAGGACACAACCGTAGGTGTTTACAATGCATTAACTCACCAATTTCATTAATAACAAAATTTTAAGCAATTTTAATGACTACGAGTAGGAGCTCCTACTATAAAAATAGACACTGAATACTCATGTATTCCCTTCTGTACCAGGACCAGAAGGTTGAGCTAAACTAGTTCCTCTTGATAGTGCCAGAAGGTTATATGTGACCCAACCAGTGATTTTAAAGGTTTCTTAATTTTAAACGCATCAGAACTTGATAGTAAACACGTTTAAATCAGCGTTTATTGCATACATGTGGTCCATTTAGAACATAAACGCGATCCGTTTAAAATATAAACGCAGTCCGTTTAAAATATAAATACCGTCCGTCTAAAACATAAACGTAGTCCGTTTAAAGTAGAAACGCGGTCCCTTTAAAGTATAAACGCAGCCCGTTTATAACATAATAATGCACTCTGCTAAAAATATTAATGTGGTCCATCTAAAAAGAGCAGTCGTTTTCAACTGTAAACAAGTTACGAACGTCTTGATAACAAGGACAAAAATAGAGCTACTTCGTACATGGAGAATAGAAACAGTTGCTTCCAAAACAAACTGAACTTCGAAACTCGCGTCAAGTTCGAACGTTTTCCTCATTCCAAAAAACATCGAATAACAAACAGACTGCTATGATTGGGTAAATGGAAAGGGAAAGAACTTAAGAAAGAGCAAGAAGGAACTTGTCATAGAGCTTCTTTGAAGTAACTTCATATTCTCCTTCGACATGAATATCACTCTTACGCCTGGGAGGCGAATCAAGTCTTGGACAGAAATTGGAGGTCAAATGAAGAGCAGTTGTTTTGATAATGAATTGACGAAGGAATCCTACTTAGTTTCAGTTGTATTGATAGCTAGCAGTAACATTGGTGAACTTTGATTCTTGCGAACACTCCCACAAACGAATTTTGTTGCGGGAGGTTGTTGAAAGTGAATAGCTACAGCTAAGATGTTAGTCTGTGTTCCTTTCCATTTGTTCTTAAATACGTTTATAGCATTGCACGTTTATCGATCACGTTTTAAGATTAAACGCATTTAGTACTATCTGCATTTAAAAGTTAAACCCATTTACAAGGTGTTTCTTTTTAAACACGACTGCATTAGTTTTAAATGAGTGATGATTAAACCTGTTTAGAGTTTTTAACATCGCCGTTTAGAATCACTAAATGCGTTTATGGCATGCATTTACATATTAAACGCTGAAATCAAGAAACCTTTAAAATCAATCACTGATTGGGTCACAGAGCATCATCAGTTTAACACCCGCGTTCAGGATTCCAGGTCTAAATGAATACCCTGAGACCGACGGAAAGGCTTGTACAGGTGGCCCATGCAGTAGGGATCCATCAACCATCACAACCGGCAGTGACATTAGAGGTGCCAATATGCATTTTCATAACTGATATCCGCTCCCGTTCTCTGATCAGGTTCATAGTATGTACCCCTCCCCTTTGCAAAGGGGGTAGAATATTCCGGTAAATCACCTTGATAGGGGAGGGGGGTAACGAAAGTTCTCTTTTTGACGGGGGTGGACCATGATGGGTCAGTACCAATACAAATGGAGGATGTAGTACAATTTTTTTAATTTACCGTAATTATCTGAATGAGCGCCGGGGCGCTCATTTACTTTTCTCCTTTTCGGAAGGGGCGCTCATTGGAGGGAGGCGCTCATTCAAGCCGGGGGGCTCATTACAAAAAATTGGTACAAGTAATAGTGAATATTTTAGAAATCATTATGGAATGTGTTTGCAAACGCCCTCATCATAAACAGCAAAAGAAGAGTATCTGACTGAAGATAATTCTTGTCTTGTTCATCATTGTTAGAAAATATCTGAGTGAGCGCCTATGTATACATCATACATAGGAAATTTCCAAATGAACGCCCCTTCCCTGGCTTGAGGGGGCGCTCATTTAAGCCGGGGCGCTCATTAAATTTCACAGCTGTCAAGGGGGCGCTGATTTGAGGGAGGCGCTCATTTAAGCCGGGGCGCTCTTTCAGATAATTACGGTAATGTAATAATTTGGGGGTTTTCAGGTCTGGTCTTCAGTTTAACACTGGAAAACGCCTATACTTACTTCTAGTACCTTCTCTTCTTGCAGGGCTTATTTAAGCCCCATGCTGCTATCGTCTATCGAATGCAACAGGCTACTCCTCAAGGTTCAAAACAAGAAGATCCTTGGACAAACATGTAAAAAGCTGCCCTTTCTCTGGAAATCAAACGCATGCCCTGCCCCTCCATAATATGTCCTGTCTTGTTGAACCTTCTTCTCACCTTGATCCTCTCTCGCATCCGCAAACGATTTTTTAAGTCGGATTGCCTGTGGCAGAAAATTTTACTTCATATTTGTAATTATAATGTTGGTTGTGCGCTTGTGTCTTAATTACAATTACATCATCATCTTTGACCAACGGTAGTTAAAGAAATGCTTTATAATAGCTCATCCTTCACAAAACCTTAGAGGTCAGTTCTCATTTGGGTTTAACGCCTTTGGGCCATGAGCGGAAGCCCTAACATTTTATTCTTCTGGTCAATCAGCCCTAATGTAAAACATGTACAAGAACTTTGATTTTACGACCTCTTTTGTTATATCCCTCCTCTCTTTCGCGAATTTTAGTGATTTGATAGCTATTGACATTGCTTGCACTCAGAATGCAACCACCCATTCTTGTCATGCAGATTAACCACATTTACCACCAATTACTTTTGAAATCAAATTCAAAAGAGCTCCAGTTTTTCAGTAAGAATACCCAAAGGCAGTTGAACATTAAAAATCAGTCTATATTACAAAAATTCACTTCTTCTGTTTGACATTGCAGTATAAATGTGCACATAGTCAAATCTTGCTGTTATGCTCACTTTTTATGTTGGACGCAGCTAGAACTCTCTTGAAAAAATAAAACCTGTCTTTTTCTGCCCTATCTTATGTGCCAAATTCTTTTACTGGTTGATAGTTGCGATACGATTTGCAGGCCCATGTCTCAGAGTTGTTGATAAAATGGGGTTGGGGGGGGGGGCTGGCACAAGAAAAAATTTTGATGGGAGGGTAGGTGTAAATGGGGGCTTAATAAATTATTAATGGTGGATTGAACGTCTCCGCACACTATGAAGTTGTTCAATTGAGATGACAGCCTAATCATTCCCGCTTACGCCTTTCCCTTGACTTAAGGTAATAAGTAGTGATCAGAATAGCGATAACTATGGTGGCCCACACAAACCATAGCAAATTTTACTTTATTCTAACCAATTTGAATTCATTATCGCTTGTATTTCTATTATAGTTTAATTCTAAGTAAGTTTTGATTCAATGTGATTTTATCGCGGTATCAAATTTATTTCAATTTTCTTCTAATTAAATTTAGTTTCAAGTTAGTTTTGCAACTCAGTTCACTGCGAGAATAAATGTGGTGGCCCAGATGAGCCATAGCTGGTCAAACCCTTGTAGCTGTGGCCCAGACGAGCCATAGCAAAAAGAATTCCTTTGTGTTAAATTTTTGATTTTGGCTTCCTAAGCATAGCAAGACAATCCTTCACACTGTAGGCCCAGACGAAATAAACACAGATACGTGCTAGGCATGACAATAAATTCTATAATCAGGGCGTCATGACAATTCGTGAAGAGGAACATAATTACGTGGAATTGCTGATGTGCTGCTTTTCTACTACTACTTAGCTTTTGACAGTTGTTTTAGAAAGAGGATAAGATAAGATCCCTTCCTATGGACCACTAGTTTTCTCATGAAAAAACAGGTATTTCCTGGCAGAAACAAATTGTCTTTCCTTCGATCTTCATTTTTGAAGCGTAATATGTAAACTTCTCAATTTGAAAACCAGTGCTTCAGTCATTATGAACGATTCTTCTCAACCCTTTTGACAGGAAGCTCCCCATAGAGACTTACGTATCTCTAACTAACCAACTACACGTTTTTTTTATAAGATACCAAGCAGTCGAGGAAGTAGAAAAATTTCTTAAAATTTGGGAGATTTTACTAGGAAAAGTTTCTTATTCGATTGCTTAAATGATTCCTTTGCGAAGAACATAACGCCAAACAAGCAATGCATCAAAGTCAAGACATGCATCTTCAAATATATGAAATACCACTGCAAGAAAAAAGCTGCAATAGTGATTCCCATGTGACTAACGTGTTCAGATTTCAAGAAAAAGTCAGTATATTTGACTTTGAGAAAAAAAAAATACTATTTTTGTGCACACTGCTTAAGGAGTTTCTTCACTTTTTGTCTCCTTTTTGTTTTACCTTACAGAGTATGGGCTTGTCACAGTAGGTAGTACAGAGTATGCGGGGCGGATTACACCCCCCTGCTAACTTCTATAATAATGGTGCCACACCCACCAAAGTTAGTAGAGATAAAGAAGAACATCTCATAACACTATTTCAGGACTGAAAATGTCCATGGTGTATTGCATTTGAATGCTACAAGTGATCATTGACAGGGTACTTATCAGTGCAAACATCGTTTTTTTCGTGAGCCCTATGCGAAATTCTCGAACAACTACCGGGAAAAATTTGGTTTCTCCAGAACCAGGATAGATATTACACCAAATTTGTTTTAAATGAAAGGTAGATAAATTTGTAGAGAAGTCAACAATAACCAAGCCCAAAGAAAAACATTTAGGGGGTGGATTCCACCCCCCATACCCTGTAGGGTTAATTCGTAAAGTTTCTTAGATTTTGAGAGGCTCTACTAGTCAGTTTCTTATAAAAAAGAAAACGTGTACGAAGAGTATATATTTTGACATAAACGATTCCTTATGGCTTAGCAAACATCTTTCAACAAACCTTACATTGCAAAAGATACCTTATTCAACAGATGATAACAAATGTTGAAGGAGGAGGGAACAAGAATTTTCTTGCGTTAAATTTTCTACAGGCAGCACTGAAATGTGTTCACATACCTTGCTGCTTCTTTCACACTATCACTGTCAGGTTATACAACTGAACTGAAAGCTGATTGCATGATTTCCTTCGTCCAAGCAAATTTCCTATGCTGCTTTATATACCAGTTATCGTTACAAACATTGATAAATGGAGATTTAATTTAATCATCCGATTGCAACAGAGATTGCAAGGTTTATTGCCATGCTGGTAAGCTCATGCTTGCTGCATGGCTTATAGTCTATCCAGTGCGTAGGAAAGTGTTTGTTGTATTTTGGCAGGGGAGAGCAGGAGAAAATGTAGATTTCTATCAACTCATCAATGATTGGTGGAATTCAAGTGGTTTCATTGAAAGCGACTAATCTAATTAGTTGTCGCATGGCTTTGATGAATGCGCATCTTGAACGCCATGTGGCTGCAACTTACAAAAACTACCATGTGCTCTTGAGTCCTGTGATGCAACTACAGTGTATTGAGGCTTATGGTAATCCACGGAAACGGAAACGAAAACAGAAAGTGATCACATGACGAGTTCATATTTCATGCCTCCTGCACCCAGGGGTAACGTATGTGGAAATCTTCTGTCGCAGATTGCATTCAGATTTAAATCATTGTCATCTTGATCTAAGAAACTTTTGTCAGCAGTTGGTTTTTCCTTTTCCTTTTACAACAAATGTATTTGTGCTTAGCCTCGTATTATGCAAATAATGTTGCCTTGCTCAGTATATAGTTGCTCTCTTTCAAGAGCAGTCAGCAAATTTACTGTTCAGGGAAGAGAGCGCTTGAAACAACCCGATTGGACAAGCGACCTTCAAGATGGGGGAAAATTGTAGATCTGGTAGAAAGGAGATGTTTACCTTTGGTTCAATGTTAGCTTTGAAGACCCTTGAAATGGTTCTTGAATCAACGTACGAACAAGTGTGGCACCATGAGCACAGAGTGTTGCAGTCTAATTATCAAGGGCAAACACAATGTTGGGATCAACTTGATATTTGCGACAAGTTGTTCACACCCTGGTCGCTGAGGTTTTAGGAAAAGGAACATGATTGATGCGATAATCGATTTCTGGCGTTTCGTTCATTCGATTTCTCTAGCTGACCAAGGACCTTGTGCTGACCTACCCCCGTCTGTTCATCGCTAGAATGCGAAGGATATGAAAAACAACAAATGTGAAAATAAAAACATACGTTCCTGTACTGCTGACTGGTTGCGAATCAAAAGGACGTCTGCATTTTCGAGATATCTTTGGATTGGAAAAGTTAGCTCTGTTTTTGAAAAATTGCAGAAATTTTGTTGTGATTTCCACTTCAATCGCTCATAACTTTTGATCAAGTCAAAAACAAAAAAAATGCTGACACTGTTAGTAAAGCCTGTTGAGATCTTTCAAATGATGCACAATTCATACGCCAACAACAAACTGGAGGTGACTTTGAGCTTCTAGAATGTCGAAATTTCTCTTGTTTCTCATTCCTGTTTACAGCTTCATAGCAGGTGGCATGTAGGTGGTTTCTTAGTGGGTACTTTTTCCACGTACATTATTAAAGGAGTGATACCCCTAGCCCACCCCTAACCACCCCTAACCACACCTAAGCCACCCCTAAGCCACACCTGACGAGGCCGATCGAGGATTCCCGAGGTGATTTTGATGACCGCTGCTCAGCAAAGTAAAGATGATGAAAGTGGATATGTCGGGTTACAGCCGCGGCAGATAGCAAACCAGCGCATGTGTAAAACCCTTCTATACACCACAATGAAAATACTTCTTGAACGATAGCTGTGCTATGAGCCTTTATACGTAGTTCAATCTTTCCATAAAACACAAATAGTTTTGTTATTGCATGTTAAATTGCATGTCTATTTTCTACCTGAAAAAAATGTTTTCAGCTGAAGGTTATCAATATAATTTCCTTTACAAGCACAATAGCTGTAACCTGACATCAGATGTATCCAGTCCTCTATAATGGAGCCTATCGCTCTTTGCCCTGCAGAGGAAGGGAACCTTTCGCGCACAGGATCAGGTCCTTAGACCCATATGAAGCATCTGATCTTAGATTAAACAGCAGTTTCTCGCAGCTGCCATTGCTAACAAGTTGCTGGCTGAAGCATAAATGATAACTTTCCAAAAGGAGGTAGCCCGGCAGTTGAAGTCTGAGGCTCCGAATGGCGTCCCTTCGCCCTGCCCCCCTCCTGACAACATATTTTTAAGAAAAATGCATGGCAAGACATTTTTATAGCAACATGCTCCCTTTATCAAGTTCTTGGTGAAAAAGTTATATCCTAAGGTAATTAATTTTTGCGGAACTATTTTTTGCGACCGAGGGAGCCAATCCGAAATATTTTGCGGAACTAATTTTTGCAAATCGCATGCATTCATGGATTTTGCGGAATTGATTTTTGCGAATCGGGTAGTTAGGACAGACGTTAGTGAACATATAAGGCCTGAAACAGTGTTCATATTTGCCTGTCTTTCCTTCTTTTTTTGTTTTTCTGAATTTTGATTACTTTTCGGGAATTAATTTTAGCGAATGGCAGATTTGAAAGGTTTTGCGGAACTAATTTTTGCGATAAGTACACAAATTCGCAAAAATTAGTTCCACAAAAATTAATTCTGCAAAAATTAATTACCTTAGGGTAGCAGATTTCAGAAAGCCAAAATTAAGTAAATACTGTTGCTTGTGATGATTTCAATATTTGCAGGGTACTACTCTTGCGTTAAAATGTTAGTAAAATGTTGAAATGTGTTGTTCTATATAGCCCCTCAATCTCTCTCAACCCCTCCCCCTGCAAGGCGCCTTCCGCACTCCCTTCTACTTAGAACCTAGGAGTACTTCTGAAATGTAATTTTTATCAGGGTTCGGAACATGTCATCAGGGTCAATGCAGGAGGAAGGTGCAATCACAACTGAAATATATTTGCGCGTGTGCCCATTTACGTACGTTTCCGCAATGCAAAAAAAAAAATAATAATATTGATATGGAAGTAGACGCTCTTGACGGTAGTGGGTGGTTTTGCTCCAGGGACTCAATTTTCGTGAATTTTCAAAAATCATGTTTTGGCAATG
>JAOBRC010670674.1:0-10599 GCA_027575255.1 Scolionema suvaense | reverse complement strand
ATTTCCTTTGCGGCGATGAACATGTGCGGAGCACATTTCAATTACTGCGCATGCACCAAAGCAAAAAAATTCCCTTTTCCGCCCAAGTTGCTGCGACTTCCCCTCAGGTGGAAATCCACCTTCAGTGAGCTTTTGAAGTTATCCTTGCTTGCAAGTTTGAGCAAGTGTTAAATCGCTTGACATCTCCACTGTACCATGTACATTGTCTGGCCATCAAAATCAATAGTCAAAATAGGATTTTCATGTTGTCATGTTTCCTGTTCATTTTTGTTGCCTGGAAAATGGTCCCAGAACAGCCTTCACTCTTTGGTTGATAGGAAACATATAGGAGAACTGATGAAAATTCAATGCTTTTCTGTTCCTCACTATATTTTTATGTGAGCCTAAGCAGGTTCCAAGGTAGCTGAAGAGAAGTGTACAGTAAAATGGCAAGTGAACAGAAGATCAGTTTGAAGGAGTTAAGCATGAAGGAGCAGAGCAGCAATGAAGATGAAGATGAGGATGAAACAACCAATCTCCTTGACGTGCAAAGTCAAGAAGATAATACTACACTGGAAAATGTTACGACTTACGGTAGTACGGAGGGAAATGCGGAAGAAATTGCTTCTATCTCGAGGTTAGATTTACAACTTTACTAGTTTTGTGGTGACTATATTTTGAAGCATGTACAGTAACCTTGGCCTGGGCATTTTTATTGTTAACTTTGCCACGGTCCCACTTAGATTTATTTGCACATCTTTCTTTCCGAAATCTATTCTGGTGTATGCTTGCGTCCATTTTCTTATCTCTGGAACTGATGCAGGATTATCCTGCACAATAGTCTGTTCCACTGCCGCAAAAGGGTTCCAACGAGCAATTATAAATAGTATTACTGCTAAGTTCCTTTTAATAATACGCTGTGGAAAAAATCCCTGAGGTTGTGTCTCATGTTCTGCTGTTCAGGTAACATTTTGCTTCATTCGCACACCTGGGTCAATCATGTGTTTACTGGCAATAGCAGATTCCATTCTACTCCTCTTTAATGTACTTGTACTCGACTATCAACTGATCATTTATGTTGTTTTGTCGTTTATTCCACTTTGATATCTTGCAGTTTCTTCGACATCATACTTATTCTGCTCTACATTTTGGCAACTGGCTCTTTAGCAGACATGCCAGACTTTCCAAATGTCCTGATTGGCTTCTTCAGTGAATGTCTGCTCTGTGAAAAAGTGATTATTTCATGGTGATCTGATAGTAAGGGATGCATGAGGCATTTGCTGGACATAAGTTTGTCCTTTCATCGGCCAATAGCAGTTATCCACTTAAAGAGTGGGAGTGCTTCATTTCTCTTTCGTTCATCTTGTTTCGTTCATCTTTTGGAATATCTGCTCCCATTTAGAGGCACTTGCTAGCTTAGGGTGTGCTTCTAATCAAGCGAGCAGAAGAATAAGCGAGCAAGTGAATGGGCGAGAAAGGGAGCTATCGATGAGTGAACAGTTTCCACTTCAATGATCTGTCTCAAGATTTGGTCCCAAGCATATCATATTTCATGGGATTACACCTATTGGATCGGGCACTTTCAATGAACTTGCTATCAGTATTCCAATGAGGACGGGAAATAATTTTATAGGCCCTTCTTATTGGTTGAATACTTACCACTATTGGCAATTGTCACAAGCACTTTCAATTCCCCTGCTAACACGTGAACAAGTGAACAACTATGGATTACACTATTTTATGACCATTAACTAAAGTAAATGTTTTTCATTTGCAGCTTAAAAAATCCCTGATTCGCTTATTTGCTCATTTGCCTGTTCCCTTCATGGGAAGCTCAGCTTAATATAAAAGGAAAAATCAATATCCTTTGTCCTTTTCTGTTATGAATCTTTGCTAAACTTGTCCATATGGGAATTCAATACCTGTTTGAAAGCGGGAGACAAGGCTTTCAAAATTGGGCAAAATGATGGAAATAAAGGACAAGAGCAATGACACAAAGGAGAAAACATTGGTATAAAAGTCTCATGTTGTGGACAAGTGCCCATGCGCTGACTCAGCCACACGATTTTGGGAGGAAAACAAACCAATCTTGTTGAAGACATACATTAGCAGAACGGCGGCTGGTAATCACCTTTGCCTGCAAACTGATATGTATCAACCTCAACCATGGAGACAGGCATATCTACTCGTCGGTGCACTATAAACACCAACAAAAAATAGCTAATGCTTACGAAGCCTTTGCGGAAAGCTTACGAAAATCCAGTGTCAAATAAACAACTTGCCAATTTCTTTCCTGAAAATCGACGCTCCTCTATTTCACCCGAATCACAAACAAGCTAGCCTGACTTACAACGGCAGACGTTAATTGCAATTGACAAAATGATTGTTCAGAAAAGTATCAGCTTAAACCCAACTGTTCAAACGTACCAAACCTGCCCTTTCTTACGATAAAATACTTCCAGCCAGTGGCAGATGACGAGCAGTGGAGGTGAAGAGTAGCAATATTGCTGGTCCTCGAAAAATCATGGGGAGGCAAGGCAAGGAGATACTTCGTTTCGTATGTTTTCAATTTACGCTCGTAAAGCATGCGTGTGTGTGCAAAGAAAATTGATGGCCACATATTTGAAGCAGGTAAAGATTTGACTTGTCTGTGTAGATGAAGCTACCTTGATTTTTAGCCCCAGTTGAGCGGGACGTAAGAAAACACTTTGATTTATTGTATTGTGAAGATGCGACAAAAGATTCCTAAAATTAAATCTGGAGTGCCAGCTTTTTGCACCGAGAAAATTTACGCTTGGTAGAAACGGCAGTCTTAACTTTGACTTTACCAAAACATTTGCTGTAGGTGTTGTAGTTCATGGGATGCGAAGCCGTGAGTTTCGAAAATTCGGGCTTGGGACTTTGAAAAATACCTTGCCGTCTAACGGCTAAGCGTACCTCCAAGCATAAAGTTTCAGAATAAAAAACACAAAAGGTGACCAATTCTCGGTATCCGAATATAGAAAGCGACAGGTTAGACCACGCAATTCAAGGGAAAGGAGAATTTGTTTACCTCCCAAAAGTTTTAAGTTAGTGCCCAGACTACTGAAGTTATGGTATTTTGCCGAACCAAGCTAAGACTGAAGAAAGGTGTATTGGGCGCATACAACAAATTTCATTTGACTTTTAGTTTAATAATCATGTATTGATTTCGACCAGCACTCTTGTCAAATGTAAACCGGTAATAAACTACTAGCCAATTAAAGCACATGAATATCTTTCACTATCGATGAGGCGGATAGCGCATAGAATTAACAAGCATACATGCATGTCAACAAAGCAGTACAAAAAGCAATGATAAAGAGACTCCCTGACTTTACTCCTTCAAATGTCAATTTTAGAAAGTCAATTGTTGAAGCAGAAATTTTACAATGCTGAAATATTCCACAAATGTGCATTGTGCAATGTGCAATCTCATGTTGCTATTTTCTTCACTCCCGGACAATGGCGGGGAAAGGAGTGGAAGGGGGATTTGTGTAAGTTCAGTTGTTTTTGTTTTTTTTCACAACTGACAAAGTATGTTGTCCCGGGTGGAATCGTTTAATTGAAATATCTTTGCAACTGTTCAATTTCCTTAATTTGTGAAAGGCAGTTTCATTATCTTGCTCAGACTTGGTTTTTAGGGCCGTGCTGCGCCGGGCTAATATGACTCATTTTCTAAATATAAGCGAGTACGGCACGGCACGACTGACTAAAACCTAACGGATCGGCGGTTCGGCAGAGTCGAACTGAGCGATACCTCTAGCCGTGCGGCACGGGAAACTGGTACCTGCTCATTCATTTTCTGTGCTATAATCAATGAATTTTATAGCAGAATGTGATGCCAGCACGGCGCGGCAGGGCGAGCGTATAAAACCTAGTCGAACTTGCCGAACCAGATGTTATCAGATTAGCACAGTGCGGACAGCCGTATAAACTTACTCTAGGATTTTTCTGATGCGCAAAGATGTATAGGAAAGAGATTTTTATACTGTACAACCTTGAAATGATCAAGATTCTGGTCTCTATGTGTGATCAAGTCCTGAAATAAGGAGATTAACCACTGTTTCTGTCTTAAAGTGGCCATGTGTGACAGTCATGAGAAAAAGAATTTCAGACATGAATTTTATCAGTTTCGTTTTTATATTGTTTCTGTAATATTAGTTACTGCTGATGGGAGTATTCTATCCTAAGTGTTCTGTGAGTTTGACCAGGGTTTAAGTTTCTTGCTTATCATTATAAATTTTATTGAATTAACAAATACAATAAATAAACAAATAAATTTTATTGAATTAACAATATGTTTGGAATCCTAGCATTAAGAGCTGAATCATTTCATGTTCAGTGTCCTATAAGGCATGTGATTGTTTTCAGCAGTAATCTTGAGAAAATTACTTGACCAATTCTGTCAAAGACGTTCTATTTAGGAAAAGTTGTTTGTATGGGTATACAGCCTTGTACTTTATTTTCTTTACATTTTCCTCTAGAATGCAATTTGGAGTGTGTCTTCAAATCTCAATCTTAGATAGCTTTTGTATTCGCTGGCTTTTTGCGAGAAAGTCAAGTTTCTGCTGCTCATCGGTTGTGCCTTGTTTGCAAGTACTATCTTGTGTGTTTTCTATGCAGTGAACTTTGTTTCTATTGTATTTTCGTGTCTTGGGCTTTGCTTCTATAAGATATCATGCTAATTCCAGGTTCCATTTTAATCGTTAAACAGTGTTTTGATGTCACTCAACCTTTGTGAGCAACTACCGATTTTGATCAATACTAGACTTCGCTAATTTTTGTGAGCCAAGGAAACATAAAAGAATGGGGAAACACAATTTAGAGACGTTTTTATTATATAATTCTCTCAAATTTCGACATTGTTAAACATAACAAACGGATGTCATCACCTAGTCCAATGTTTGTTTGCTCATTAGTACTTGTAATATGACTTTTGCATAGGAAAACATACTTTTGATACATGTCTTGTCAACTATTTGAAATCTGATAATAATTATCGTAATTGCGTGTGTGAAATGCTTCGTCGCATATTTTCTTTTACGTTCGTTCAAACTGAGTGTAGACGTGTGTAGGCATATCAGTGCCTGTTTTTGTTTTTGTTTCTGTTCTGTAAATTAATGTCGTTGTAAATAGGAATTATTTTTGTAATCGTTTTTTCTGGCCAATTTTTTTTTGAGAATTTTATGATAGCTTAATTGTATTTTTTATTAATATTTCCCGTTTTTATTTTGTCCTGCGAGTATGTGTGTGTATGTATTTATTTGTGTGTTTGTGTGTTTCTGTGTGTTAATTTCGTCCAGTGAGGATGCAGCGACTGACTTCTGTGTTAGCATACCATCTGGGTAGAGCTGAGTGTTGGGCCCGTAAAACATGTTTAAAGCCACAGCCGGTCTCTCAAGTCCCGGCGCCCAGATGGTAGTCTTCCTGTTGATCCTGGAGTCTGGTTTTGTCCCTCGCATGTAACTGCGTCCTGTTGCGACTGTATGTAGCTATGTACTTATTCACTGAACCAATGTCAAGGTGACCTATTCTTCGATGTTCTGTTGGTTTTTGACTCCTGTTCCTGTCAACAACAGATAAACTTAACCCTGTCAGGAGGGGGAGAGTGTTATCACTCTCTAGATTATTTGTCTCTCCATCGTGTAACCTTCAACTTTAAGTTATGTTGTTCATGATGCAAGTCGTGTGTTTTGCTCATCTTTGCATGTTTTTTTTGTAGTCATTGTCCATTGCATATATGAATAATCAAGCTTTTTCAATAATTGAGCAGCGGAAATTTTTTGTGGCATTGAATTGATTTTTTGAATTGAAATCTAAAAAGTTCTGGTAACTATGGGCATTAGCTAAACAGCTGTTGCAAAATTAATTAACAGAAAACTTGACCCTCTAGCAATTTGCTTTGCTCAGGAGCACAATCTCTATGACTTTTACATGATTCACTGGCAAAATTTTGTGGATTTCGCGTTTTTTTTAGCAAATCCACGAAATTAAATTCCCTTTTTTACCTCCAAAAATGCTCAACTGCGGAAATTAATTCCCGGGAAATTTGTCCACATTTGAACCACGAAAATAAATTCCACAAAAAATGTAGTAAAATTCTGGCAATCTTTAAAATAATGCTTTCGTTATCAGTTACCTTTGAACTAAGATTGATTATCTATTACAGTGACAAGTACGGAATGCTAAAATTTTATTTTAATGCGGAAATAACTTTTGAAAAATTTGAGAAAAGTATTCGGCCGCGAAGATTTATTCCCCGCGAAATGCTTTGTTTAGCATGGACAGCAAAAATTAATTCCTGCGAAATGTCCGAAAAATTTGACCACAAAAATTTAATTCATGCGAAAATTTCTTCCCTTAAGGTATTCCATTTCAGAGATTTCTTATTTTACTGTTTAAACTCTCTTGGCTCTTGGCAGTCATCACCGATCATAATCTAATTAGGCAATTCTCCCGCAATTTAATACCCAAGACCGTACTGTTATCAGCTGTCCTCATCTGCAACCAGGAGAAGTACTTCATGTGCTGAGCATTTAATGCCCAATCTTATATACTTGAAGGACTTGTGATGACTGTGATAACAATTAAAGTGACTTTTTCATGGGTAGTTTCAATACTGTCAGAAACTGCCTTGTAATTATATGTGTCTCTATGAATCAGCTTATAATCATACATCTTGTCTGCCGAGAATACTGCCGAATCCTGCCAACTAAATGAGAAACCTGGAATTTGTAAGAATTTTAGAACTTTCAATGAGAACCATTGTTTGAGATGCTAGTATTTTATTACGATTTATGCAAAGAGATCATAAAAAGTTAGGTGATTGCGTTTCTTTAATGCCTTGAAGCTTCCCTCCAGGTCTACTCCATGATAAGATATATGTACTGAATTTATGGCCAATCTATACTTTTTTCTTAATGCTCGATTATGAAGTCCATAAATACACAGATTGGCACATTTGGCATTTAAATTGTTTTTCAGTCTCTGCATGGTGATGAAACAAGCCCCTCACGTAAACATATGACATGTTTTTATTTTGACTATGCTCTGTACATGTCAATAACCTTGCTAGGATTACAATCAATTCTTGTAGTAAATCATAGCACGGGCCGTATCATGCAAACAATAGTTTTTTCAAATTTACAATTTTTCTTCGATACCGCAAGTAACTAAGGATCTTGTTACCCTGGCAGTACTGACCCATTATGAAATGTGTTTAAAATGCATTTTAAATCTGACATACCGTAATTGTCTGAATGAGCACCTGGAATTTTCGACCTTTCAGAAGGGCGCTCATTTGAGTGAGGCGCTCATTCAAGCGGGGCGCTCACTACAAAATGTGAAAATTAGGTACTAGTAATAGTGATTCGTTACGGAATGCGTTTGTTAAGTCCGTTGTTATAAAAGGAAAAAAAGGAAGATGTAACTGAATATAATTCTTTTCTTATTCGTCATTGTTACAAACTATCTGAGTGAGCACCTACGCACATCATACATTACAAATTTCCAACTGCCCCTTTCGTGGTTTGAGGGGGCACTAATTTAAAGCCTGGGCGCTCATTTAATTTCTCAGCTGTCAAGATTGGCACTAATTTAAGCCGGGGCGCTCTTTCAGATAATTACGATATACAATATAATAGGTTTATTGCCATAGCAATGAGTAAGATTTATGAGAGTAAGAGGAATGCATTTTAAATACGCTATGCTTCTCACGAGGATTAAATGCATTTTTTAAATGCAGTTTGAAGCTGTTTTAGATGCATTTTAAAGCTAGTTTAAAGGCCTTTTTATATGCTTCTCAAATACAGTGTTACACCTCAGCAGACTGCATTAAAAATGCGTTTTAGATTATATTTTAAAGCCTTTTTAAATGTAATTTAGAATGCATTTTAAGTTTGATAAGGGCAACTATGACAATGTATATCTTGACCCTTGAGAAGCTGGCAGTCTTTCATCACGACTCGTAATGATGTCTGCAGCCATCATTTCGCACAATAGCATTAGTTATTAACCCAAATCTGTTCTAAATATCAATATGACTTGCATATAACGTTGCTATTTATGTTGGCAGATAGCCTTAACACTTTCTTCCAGTGATCTTAATGTAAGAACTTTCTGTGTAGCTACAATCCCGGACAAAATATTTGGTACGTTTTACAATTTTTGCTTTAAAAACACATTTTCTGTCTACAGTCTCAGTACAGCTTCTAGTATGTGATGCTAGTAGACTGAATTCCACGCCCTTTGTTCTCGAAATCAACTGAAAAAATGAAAAATTTCAAGCCACACTCAAAAACAAGCCCTACTACACCCTCCAGATACCCTAAAAATACCAAAACATGATTTTTCAAATGTCAGAAATAATTGATTGGCGGCTCAATACTTGTCGATCTATTTTCATTTATTCATGGAATGGAGCATGACCTATCCTTGCATACCTGGCAATGTATTATGACTGGGACTGTCGGAAAAATGTTAAATTGGATATATTTTCTATATTTGGAACCCAAAACTCAAAACTCTTCTTGAAATTAGAAGAAAATTCGATTTTCTGCTTTTCTAGACAGCCCCGGATGATATTTGGCACAAAAAGCTTTTCTCAGCGGAAATCAAAATTGCACTTTTTACGACTTTTGCTTGTAAAAGCACTTTGAATTGCAAGTTCTTCAAGAAATTTTTTACAGGCATTTAGCAACTTCTGTCTGCGGTCTTAGTGCAGTTTCTAGCAATTTACGCTTGTAGTCCGAATTCCATGCCTGTTGTTCTCTAAATTAGCTGAAAAAATGAAAAATCCAAAGGCATGCCCAAAAACCAATCCTACCACACCCTCCAGATATTCTAAAAATGCCAAAACATGATTTTTCAAAAATCAGAAATACTAAGTCCCTCAAGAGAAAGCGACCCTCCCGCCCTGATTTGCGGCTCGGTACTTGTCGATCTTTTCTCATTTACTCATGGTCTGGAACATGACCGATACCCGCCTGTCTGCCAATGTATTTTGACTGGGACTGTCGGAAAAAATGTTGCATTGGCTATATTTTCTATATTTGGAACCCAAACTGAAAACGCCTCTTGAAATTAGAAGAAAAGGTGTTTTTCTTCTTTTCTACACATCCCGGACGATATTTGGCACAAAAAACGTTTCTCAGCCGAAATCAAAATTGCACTTTTTACGACTTTTGCTTGTAAAAGAACTTTGAATTGCAAGTACTTCAAGAAATTTTTTGCAGGTGTTTAGCTGTTTCTAGTCTCAGTGCAGTTTCTGGCAATTTATGCTAGTAGTCCGAATTCCATGCCTGTTGCTCTCTAAATTAGCTAACCAACCCTACCACACCCTCCACATGCTCTAAAAATCCCAAAACATGGTGTTTCAAAAATCAGAAATAATAAGTCTCTCAAGTGAAAGCAACGCTCCCCCCTGATTGGCCACTCGGGTCAATCTAGTTTCATATACTTGTGGTGTGGAATAGGGTGAAAACGTGCCAATATATTTTGACCGGAATTTTAGGTGCGATCTGAAGTCAGAAGGTGATCTTTCTGTGAAATACAATTCCAGTTAGAGTTCTTGTCCCAATCTATTCCGTAGATTACTGTGAGTGTACTACAGATTTTTGATCTTGATTCTAGGTCTTGGGATGAGAGAGATTTGAGAAAAACTTATCGTGACCTCAGCTCATTTGACTTCCATACACACTACACCCCCTTGCATGTTGCTTCAAAGAGGAATGACTTGGAACTCGTTATATTTTGCTTGGATGAGCATGAAGCAGATGTGAATGCTACAGATGTAGCAGGAGTGAGTCCTAGTTTGCTTATTTGAAGGTTTCTATTTTTTATTGTGTTACTTATTGGCTATGATTTGAAAAACTTTTGGATTAGCGCAATAATTGCAGCTATGTGGACATGTGTGAGTTCTGGACTATTTTGACTGCTATTTTAACTTTGCCCAAAACATTGTAGATGTTCGTAAAATATTGTCAACTGATGTACCAAATCATGGAAGATATATTCGATATGCTCCTAAGTCTAGAAATTTTAATTGCAGCCAAATTGTTGAATGCAAAACATACTTGTAATTTTAGATTTTCTTAAAAGATCAAAAGCACAACAGAAGAAAGGGCTATCCAAATAGGATAAATGCATTTCAAAATGCCCATTGCATAGATGAGCTTGTGCATAATCAAATTGAACCCTTCAATAAATTGTGGAAGAACTGAAAATCAGCAGGCTTTTCACCTGCAAAAATAAAATTCTTAACAGCAACTATGCTATGAAAAAAACATGCACATCAGGGCAGTCTCAAAAGGTCCTTTTTTCTCTCTGTGTCTTCAAACATGCATTCATTGTACATGTTGCTCACTCATAGTTCCGGATAAAAACCCAAGGCATCTATGGGACAGTCTGAAAGCTGAATTTTGTTCAAAATGGAAATTTTGCTGCTGAGCTTGAATTTAAATTTAGGCCGTATTCCTGTGTCATACGAATGCGTGTACTCAGTGGCCTACTGCAGTGATTCAATCTGTGACCCAATCAGCGATTTTAAAGGTTTCTTGATTTCAGCATTTAATATGTAAATGCATACCATAAACGCATTTA
>JAOBRC010670563.1:0-10599 GCA_027575255.1 Scolionema suvaense | reverse complement strand
GATAAACCTCATTTTAAAGGACTCTTCCGCCAAGGGGCCATCGACAAAAGACTTCTCCCGCTTAGAGGAATTTGTCCGCTATTCAGTAGACCCCCTCCCCTCCTAGTCCTTAGCAGACACACCTCTAGAAAGATGGCAAAGATAGAGTGACATGGTGTGTATTCGTGTAACGGTCGATCCATATAGATTCTGGTCGAGCAAGAAAACAAAACAGCCTTGAAATTTCTATATGCTCTGGTGGGACATATGGAAGTGACAGGTAGACATTTTCACGTTTACACAGTTATACACTGAAACAATCAGAAGATGTATAGCTGAGGTCTGTTGTCTGGACAAAGCATTTTGAGGAAGAATGTTCAAAGTTTTCTTTGTAAAGGCTCCGTGAGACTTTCATCTTAAAATTTCCAAAGTTAGCGGATTTTTGTTGCCCCCCTCCCCCCATAACGGACAAATTCTGCTAAGCAGGAGAAAAGTCTTGAAGCTGAAGTCCAAAAAGGGACACACTATGATCCAATCTGCAGGGCATGTGGGAGTATATACGAGCTTCGTAGAAATGAAATAATCTGCAAAACCAACCAACTACTTTTGGAGGTGTCCCTCAGCCAAGGTTTAAAAGAACGTCTTCATTCTTTCTCAGCATGGTGTTTTTGCAAAGCCGCTTTGAGTAATATGCTGACTACCAACATTAATACGCTTAATAAAAAGCTGTAGCTAGTGACTGTTAGGACCACAGTAGAAACCTTCACCCAACATCTAACCGTGATGTGCTAACTAAAAATGTTTGATGGTGGGCTTGCATACCACTCATACCCATATTTCTTTATTTTGTTTCCAGTAAGGGACATTGTAATCAATGCTGCACTCATTTTACATGGACGGTACTAGACAAACAAAAAAAACAAAACAAAAAAAACACTGCTGTCTCAGAGCACAACTGCTTAATATTTCAATGAAAACTGATTGAAGCATTTAACTTTAGCTGCCAAACCATTCCACATCCTATTCCTATTCTGGAGATATTCAATGACATTCTTCTAGGTCTAGGCAGGCTTCCCAATAGATGAGTGATCCTAACCAGAATGCAAACATGATCAGGGCCGTAAGTAGAGAGACCTACTGGCCTAGCGTCCACTGGTTACAAACTAGCCAAAAGTTGCCAAACTGTAAACAAAACACAAACCATCAAGTTGAACATAGGTACAAAAGAGTTGATGTGAAAACCCTCAAGAGTAACGCCAACAGTCAAAAAGAATCATGAAACAGTTTTAAAACTTTAATAACAAATTTACGAATGACATCATTTCGTATAATTACGTAGAACTTTGTCCTCTGAAGGCTGGTGCAGAGACCTGAAACTAGCTTCTAAACTGCTCTGAACAGGCCCCAGATGATACGCTAGTACAATACAGTATAACAAGAAACAGCAATGCAAAGTCAGACCTCATGAATTCTAGTAATTTCAGCATTACCTCTTTCACAGAAGACATGAAGTTTGCTTCAACAGCATCTCTGCCATGACAGCGCATTAACTCTTGCTCAGGGAACCTCTATGATTAGAAAAACAATTTCGTAAGATTTTAGTTCAACATAAACAACTTCACATTGCAGTATCAGCCTAACAAGCTGGAACATTGCTCTTTAAGACTGCCCAAGACAATCCCAGCAGAACACACAACAGCATGATGTCAGCAAGTGACCGAGAATAAACACGGCCCTACTGATTGTCCGGTTTTAGCGATTAAATTTGAAAAGCTCAGATCAAAGTTGAGTCTAAATAGCAACCATTACCAGTGCATCCTACCTTTTTATCAAGTCTAGTTTATAAAAAGCCTCGTTCATATTTAAAACAAAATAAGGAAGCGACTCAGAGAAAAAGCAACTTAATTAACCTTAGGCCATGAAAAACTGACTACAATGAGCGAAAAGCAAAATGTGGATTTTGTTTTCTTCTTCAATTTTTCAAACCAAAACAAAGGTCACATTAAATGCCAAAAATCTCAGAAAAAAATTTTCTTACAAAAAAACCTACGAAAATAATAACATTCAAAAATTTCTGTTGTCCGTAATTTCTACCGTACCAAATATCTATATCCCATAACATCAACAGTACATTTCAAACGGTAGTTTCAAAACCCTTTTATTTCATCAATTACAACTATTCCTTTTTACCAACATCACTATCATCCATAAAAATTAACTACATTGTCATCAAGTTGTAACAGATCCTCATCCAATTTGTCTGCCGCACCCTATGGATCTTGGTAAATCTCATATATCAAGTGCTGCTGATGCAATAGAATCATCATTTTTTTTTCAGGGATTGACTAATTTGCCTGCACTTCACAAAATTAACTCTGTATTATACTTCTGTAAGAAACAAATTCCACTAGTAGAAACGCTCAAAATTTTTTGCATTTATTGTATACCCTAAATGTATCTATTTTTCATTCTGCAACTAGATATTTATCACATGCACAACCAACCTACAATCTTAGACAAAATATCTTCACCAAACTGTCTTGGCAAAGATTTTTGTCTAAGATTGTCAGAATTTTCTGTATCTGTACATATATAATAGTGATGATGTCCATTGATTTGATACTCTTTGCTTGTTTCTATGACCATTTAAAGCCTCGTGCAGCGTTGCCAGATGACTGAACTTGCTTGCTGGTGTATTTGGATGTTTCGTAACTGTTGGGAGGGGTCGGGGGGTGGGCTATAAATAGAAACAAGTCCAAAAGGATAATTCAACACATTTCGTATATCTGTACTGTGATGATGTCCATTGATTTGATACTCTTTGCTTGTTCTGTGACCATTTAAAGCGTCGTGCATTGTTGCCACAAGACTGAACTTGGTTGTTGATGTATTTGGATGTTTCGCATAAGTTGAATGAGGCAGGGAGGGGGGGAGTACTGCATCAAAGAAGTAAAAAACCCAGTTTGAGTGTTACATGGGACTTCCCCCTTCAAATCGTGTTTGTATGTGGTGGTTTGTGATCATAGCTGCTTGTTGATGATGGCTGTTCTTTGATTTATTGATTTTATCGCATAGATCAGGCAGTTATTATAGATAGTTATCAAAGTGTTTGGCCACAGAATTGGCCAGAGACTCTTCTTTTTTTTTGGAAAGGAAATCCGAATTGAATTGACTTGAGACAAACGAACAATGGAAGTGTTTAAGGAGTGGCCTGACCTATCGACGAGCATGGTATTACCGTCCTGAAGTGTTAGAATAATACAGGTACATTGCATTTCCTCAGAATCAGCAGTTTTTTGCCATTCGTTTCACTCATTAACTTGATTTCATTGGGCACCTGTCCTGCTCAAATTTCTGAAATTCTCAGACAATCTTATACAAAATATCTTTGCGAAACTGTTTTGGCAAAGATTTTCGTCTACGATTGTAGGCCTTGTATACATTCCTAACCTTGTTTGTAACTGTAAAGTGCGGGGCAGGTACAATAATCAAAAAGTGATTTCAAAATGATGAATTTTTGGTTTGCAGAATCTATTGATCTAAGGTTATCACCAGTTCTACCAGCCTTTCTTAATTTCTAGAAATGGGGTGCCATTCACCGGTATGTTTGTCTCTCTTTCCTATTTAACTGTAACTTGTAGACAAATTTAGGCAGCTTGTCTACAGCCATGAAGCTGAAGCACATGAATTTACAGACTCATTAACGACAATGAATGTTTTCACCTGATTTTCCACTTCAAAACCGAAGGCAGATAGTAATAATTACAGCAGAAGTGCTAATGGGTTGCCTACATATCTCAAAACCAATTAATCTTTTTCCATCTCCATGAAACTTGCGCAAGTGACTGCATCACTATCGGTGATCTTACCTATAACTAGCTTGCCTATTGATCTGGAAAATGAGTCTCCAACCACTCCTAATATGAAGGAGAACAATTGCTGCTTCCATAAGGGAGGAATGAATAATAGTGGACAGTTCTACGAAGCCACCAATACTGGATATCATATAAAACTAAGTACTTCATGATGAAGGGGTAAGCAGGGCTGTATCCAGGGCACCTTTACAACTGGTATACCGGTCTTCGCGCCAAAACTCAATTAACCCACTATGTGGTCCAAACTCTGACGAGACTTTTTCTAAATGGATGTGACAATAGGTGCAACATATTGCACCGCAATCAATTGCAAGGCCGCTTTTCAGCGTGTCATACAGTATTGCAATTAAATGCAGGCTAGTGCAATTTATTGCAGCATCTGTGACCTTTTAGTGTTGCAAGCGTTCAAATTTTTGTCACACAATTTTCAGAGAGCTATGCTTCTTTAGAGTGACATGCTGTCTTACTGACTATAAAAAGCAAAGCAGCAGATTCATTCACATATTGAAAGCACAAAGGGTTAAGGTGAAATTAAAGGCCCTGGCTGCACTGATTTCTGACTAAAATATGATTGACGTAGTCTGATTCCACTAACTTAATCTTTCTTACTATCAATTTATCACATTGTGAACACTGACTAACAATGCTGTTGGGCTTTAGAGCTGCCTCGAGGCAACCCTATGGTATCCTTTGAAGTTAGCCGAAAACTGGGGCTGAAGGAAAGTCTACTCTCGAGGTGGCCGCACTATGCAATCTAAAGCAGAATCTGCACTATTGTGCGCATAACAAAGAGTTAGACGCTAATTTAGTGTCAGCCGGGTTTTAGTCATGAACAAGCTGCACTGCAGCCAGGGCCAAACTTCATCAATATGAATTCAGCTCACATCTCAGCTCCTGTAGTGCAAAAATAATCCGGCAAAAAAGCAGAAGAATCGTACTTTTAGTAACTCACCCTAAAATGCACAGTGATGTTCCATGGAAGAGCCGATTGGGAGCCATACATGTCAAACAATACTCCAATTGGATAATGCCTGCAAGAAAATAGAAAACAGCCTCTATAATGCAAAGAAACACAAAAACTATACACATCAGAAATAAGCATACATAGGGAAATCAAGATTAGCCAGTTGATGGGGCTCTCTTTTAATTCTGTTTGGCCTATGTAGCATACAAATGCAAAGGAGAAACGTTCCTCATGTACATATATTTTTATTTCAGTTTTTCAAGACCTACAAACCAGGTTATAATAAACATTAAACAGTACAAAAAATCAATAATAGATTAACTTAATACAGTACTAACAAGATCAAATACATGCTCCAACAATCACAAGCACCTAAAGTTCACACAGCCATTAACTAGGTTTCAATTAATATCAAAAAGTACACAAGATCAATAATGGATTAACTATATACTGAACGAGCAAGATCAAATTCATATTCTAACAATAATCACAAAACATACCACATATCACAAAATCTCTCAAATCTCTATTCGGACAAAAAAACAATACCTTTATGAAGAAAACAACAAAACAAACAAAGGTAAAGACAAAGAAATGAAACAAAAGTAACCAGTGTGACTACAACAAACCATTTAAGTGGGGTTCCTAGGAACTCCATCCACATTTCATCAATATCATCTTGACTGCTGGCGCGTTGAAAGTGGCGGAATACTTTATCAGTAACTAATGGAAAGTAACTCATTCGTGGAACCAGCAACTAAATCAAGGTGAAATCAATAAACAGCATGAGCACATTCAAATATATCCAGCATCATCTACAT
The DNA here is from genome assembly GCA_027575255.1 of Scolionema suvaense. Lineage (NCBI taxonomy): Eukaryota > Metazoa > Cnidaria > Hydrozoa > Limnomedusae > Olindiidae > Scolionema > Scolionema suvaense. Next base: position 4,960 of record JAOBRC010670563.1, on the reverse strand, counting down.
AATAGTCAGGGAGGCAGCTTGCATTTCAGTGATTCACCTTGTAGGTCCTTGGGGTAAATAGCAATATGGATAAGGCCACGGAAAGTTGAAGTTTCAGTACGCGTAAATGCGCGCATCAACTTTATGGCAACGCATTTGTTCTATTTTTACAGCCGGCAGCATAAGTGAGCAATTTATTTTCATAGCATTCCTGAACTGTGCCTAACAAGCAAGCAACTTCTGTTACTAACGTCTGTAATGTTTCTCTTGCTGTGTTTACCCAACATCGAACGCTCAGTTCCGTTTACTAAATCCTACAATGCTCCTCACCTTTAGGCTGAGGTATCAAATAGAGTGGAGAACAGTTTCAAAAAGGAAGTTGCACAAGAGTAGTGTACCATATGAAAAAAGCCTGGGGTTCCTACAAATTTTAATTTTGAAATAATGAATTTTAGGACGATGCTTTGCGGCTCAGATTTGAGGCTCCTGCAGCTAGGGCTGATCGCTGTTGACACCCCAAAGCTGGTCTTAATTCTTCTTGTGATGAATTGACTGTGACCATCAAAAGAAATGTAAAGTGAGACTCCGGAGACCTACAATTGGATTTACGTGCACGACCTTGCACAACAAATATAAAAAATAAATTACACCAGATAAATTACACCAGAACAGAATTCAAAATTCTATCGAGATCTTAACCCTAGGAAGGTTGCACCACATCCTACATCAGAGAACTTTTGTGCATATGACTACAAAATTTGCAATCCAATGAGTTCAAAACCGAGTTCCAGGTACGAGCGGTGTGTAATCCAATGGAAACACTCGACTAGCCTCTTAAAGAAACAAAAAGGAACAAAGGCAATATTTTTTCCAGGTCCGAATCTCAAAGATATACTTTGCAGAGTATTGCACAGGGTATCGATCCCCGAAATATGGCTATCCCCTTTGACTAAGGAAAGCCCCATGAAAATCACATATCTGCCAAGCCTCCCATCTCTAAGATCCCCATAACTTCTGGAATACACCTAACCACTCAAACTCTAGTTGAGCTTTACCATGTACCACCACCACCACATAGGTTCAAAGGATGGGGGAGTAAACTCCTTTTTCTTTCCTAGCGAAGCTGAATTCAAACATCTGGAACATTAAGTGGCAGACTGGTTTGGAATTTAATGGTGTTGTTAACATGAGAAAAAAGAGAAATATGCTTGCCTGGTTTGATAGCCTATTTTATGATTTCACTTCTGGGTGTTAGGCAGTGTTAGGAATAAGAATGGGATAAATCTCACGACCTCCCTCAAATAACATTTTCCATCCCCCCTGGGCAATGGCAGATCCCCTGGGTTAGTGTTACATCCACCTCCAATCCCCCACCCCTGGGACGCTGAAAAAGGAGAGTGCCCTTCAAGTCCCCTAACACTAGATCAGGGCATTAACTACTCTGTACTAATGAAGATATATAAGCACCTCACATCTATACTCTGGCGTTTATCAACATGCCATAACTCTTGGCACTGATGACAAATAGATGAACTAACACCACGCCCATACTGAGAAATTAGCTTCAAAACTATATACAGTAAACATTTCCACAGACAGTGAATGAGAACACTCTCCTGATATGTTTGCTACTTTCCTACTGCCGATGTTTAGACAGATATATACAACCACACCATGAAAACTGTAACCAACGAAACAGGCAAATGCAGTATGAAGTAATGGAGGACAGGAAATGTGACTTTTATGATGACTTTCTTGAAGTTAGTGAAGTATTGAAAATTCAATGCAGGATAGTAGGTCCCAATTAAATAGAACAAGTCAATCTAGAGACTGGCCTTATACATCTCACGAAGTTGGGTAGGCTTCTTTTTTGATTGGCAACCACAACTGTTATCCTCTCATTTGAAGATTGGAACAGTGTGGAAATAATATAAACTCAAAAGTATTCAATCGACCATATCAACTTATCAGACGAGAATTTTTTCACAACAGCACTCTGCATTACGTGAATCAAAATCAGAAACACAGGACAAGGAAAGAAACCTTGAGTACAACGAAATACTAACTATGACTCCAAAATGTTGAAGTAAAATCACCTGAAGGGTCACAGATCTGGGGAAATAATGAGTGAGATAAGATGTTTCAAAACATGGCACTAACATGAATGTTATTAACATCTTTCTGAAAACTGGGCAAATCATAGTACTGAGCAAAATAGAATCAAAAGTTATTTGAAGAAATTTGCTGCTCAGTACCAACTAACAATGCTTCGGTTAAGAAATAAGTGGGGTACACCTTCGGAAATTGCATCAATGTGCATCATTTAGTGAAACACGTTTGTGAACTATTTTCACACCACTGTCACATGGCATCAACCAATTCTTACAAAACTCCGTTGTCTTTGACTAAGTCTAGTACGATGCAACTAAACTTGAGCTTCCAGAAGCCATGCTTCATGGATCCAGAGATTTTAGTGACAGGCATGCCAGAAATTTGAATTTTTCCGAACATTTCGATGCAAATCTTATTGAACATTCTTTTGCAGTGCAAAATCAAATCCCCACTCAGTACCAAAACGGTTACCATATTATTCAGAAGCTGGGGGCAGTCGCAAAAACATAAGATTCATAGACGCACACATCAATTTTACGTCACTACAAACTGTATCTTTGTTAGCTAGCGTAACCCACTAACACAGAGCCCAGTGCTTAGAACAGTCCTAAGAAAGGGTATGCCAGAGGTCATGAAACAACTTTGCGAATGAGACACCAAAGACCTGCATTTGGATTTATATGCACTCTGTTGCATGGCAAAAATATAAAATAACTTGTTGCCCACAACTTGTATTTGAAGGGAGATAAATTGCTGTACACATTGTTAATAAGCCATTTTATGCACACCGAAACTTCAACTTTCCCTGGCCTAACATCAATATAAATTCACATTAAATGTTTTTTTCTACAGCTTTGCTATGTACGCCAACCGTTACTTTCGAGAGGTATATTTTGAGATTCAAATATTATTGGATATGTAGCAGTGACATGAAATAAACTCACCACCAAACCTTTCCGAGGTACAGCAAAACACAAATAAACACAACATAACTATTCAAATCAAATAAACATAACACAGGATGCAAAACTTACATAGCAAGGTTCTGGTTGTTCCACGCTGGTTACCTCATCGCCACTTAAATTGAAGCACACAGGTAACCTGCCTTCCCACACTTCACGCAAGACCTCACGGTCATCTGCCATTCTTCCTGACACACTGCTTCCAAAGTCCTACATAAGTGTACATCTAATATCTGCCTACCACAATACACAAATCTGGACTAAATTCCTGTCAAGTCAGATGCTGGTTTTAGGAAGTCACCAAGAAAACAATTTTAATACAAATCACTGCCATGCAATGCATAGTGTGATAGCCAGGGGCACATTCAAATTTTAGGTACAGTGATAAAGCCAATGACCCTCTGTTATTAGAAATTTCACATCCAATAAAGAATAAGAAACTGTCTCGCAAGATAGGAGGAACCTGCACATCATATATGACGACAATACATTCACAGCGTTTTCTAGTTAGAGCGAGAACATCAAATAACATCATGACGCTACAAAAATTGGCGAAAATAAATAGAACTAGTTTGCTATTTATTATACTTTTTTCATAATCTTTCATCTTTACATGGGTGCAAAACAGATCCTGTTCTAAATCATCTATAATAGGATAGTTATCAGAGCAATTATAAGCAAAAGGTACTTTTTGCATGCTGATACTTAGACTATTATTTATCAATTTATGAAAATCCAAGCAGTAAAACCTGCACTTATACTCAGGCTGTTACAGCCTTCCCTCACCTATCAGCCATATAGGTCCTCTCAGTCTTGCAGAGGCTCCTGGCTTTGATAAGTTAAACTTAGCCAAATTAGCCGAGCAAAAAATTAAAAAAAAAAAAGAAGATTATGATCCAAATCATTTTGGAAGCCTGATTTAATTTCAAATCATAGTCACGACCAGTGAATCCATTTCTTGGGATTTGAGGCCATGGCTATGTCAAGCATTACATAGTGTCCTCCATGGTGTCATCCCAGAAAATCTGTCCGCACCCCTTTCCTGGCAACTCCCCCCTCAGAATCGGCCATGATTTTCATCATTATCGCACTTTTCAACTGGTGCATATCCAGTTTTTGGGCAGCTGTGACTAAACGGGTCTTCCCAACGTAGCTGTATGCTGGTTGTGGTTCCTCAACTATAAAATTACCAGCCAGTATCTTAATACCGCAGACATGAAGGGATAGGTGATGCCAAATCCCAAAATTTGAAAAATTTTTAAACCTCCCCCTCTCAAAGATAACTGAAGGAACCACTACAGATTTGCATAAAGTAATGGGAAATTTCATGATATGGGTAATTTCATGACAACAAGTATACCCAACTGAGAGGTTTGGTCCATATAGAGATCAAAACATGCAACAGAATGTGCATGTTCACTTCCGTATTCTGGACTGTTGCATGTGTTCCCGACAGCCATGTAGTAAAGGAACTTATCAAATGCCAATGTCGAAAAGCAGTCTGTTATTTTCAGAAGCAACATTTCTAGGATGCTGCTAGAAATAAGCATCTGGTCAGTATAATGCAGTTACTATCCCCACAGGAATAATTATGCCTTCATTCGAGATACTGCTATCCTTCAATACAGCAGAACAATTAGTTGTTGAAACGAAAGCCAGTGAATTCCAACTTCCAGGTCGACACCAAATCAACTATTGTAGCAGTTATTATAGTTAATCAGGCAAGACTAATTCCCAGCATGCTCAGACAGTGGCTAGTGTGCAGTAGGATGCGCTTTGTTTGAGAGAAGGGACATAGAGCAAAGAAAGTCACAGAACTGAAGGCGTCAGCATAGTGTCATCCCCCCCCTTTCTTAAGGGGGGGGATAAAGATTTGGAAAAATGGCCTTAAGGGGGGGGGGATGGAA
>JAOBRC010670452.1:0-10600 GCA_027575255.1 Scolionema suvaense | reverse complement strand
TCTCTTGTTTGACCTGCTCCTTCAGATCTTCGTATGTTGTTTCAGACTGCAACACAAAGAAGAAAAGGTAGAATCATTTGAAGGTTTGGTTGCAAAGATTATTAAGTTTCTTCTAGTCAGAACCTGGATGATGTGCGGTGCAAAAACAATGCGTTATTGCATTGTCACTTTCTGCTCAAAGATCAAGTCGGACACTTGATAGCGCATTAGCTCAGGGTTGCCACAAGACCTGGAAAACCCGGAAAGTGTGAATCTGAGAACCTGAAAAAAGGGAATGTTTGGAGGAAAGTGAGGGAAAACCTGGAAAAGTCCGGGGAAAATTTTTAAAAACGACCCAGGTGAAGGAAAAAATTTGACATAATTTTTTATTTGGTAGAATGTATCACACTGTGTCATTTTAGTGCATAGAGTATCCCTAAGGCTTGTTGTATTGGTGATACAAAGTATTAACGCACACAATTATGATGCAGAATTTAGGGTGTTTTTTGATTTTTTTTTTTTTTGTTTGTTTGTTTTTCCTTGGAAGTATTTACTTTTTTAAGTGCATTCATATGGTCAGGGAGTTTGGTTGATTGACCAGGCAAAGTCGGGGAAAAATCAGGGAATTTTGTTTTCAATTTGTTTTCAAAACCCTGTAGTGCTCAAATCTGTTGCAGGAACAAGTGGCTCAGAAGTAAGAATAAGCACTTACCACTTCTCTGTCCGGATCCCAAGTATCAAACTCTTCTGTGAAACTTGTTGGTTCTAATCCTTGTTTGATCTGAATTATGGGTGTACTGTCCTCTGTGCGACCATGTGGGTCGCTGGCGATGAACTCCTGAAAATAGTTATCAGAAGCGCTGTTTATACTGAAAAAGACAGCATTACTTTGATAAGTCATCTCTCAATGTATTTCATTTTATTAGCGCTGTACTTCTCAGAACCCTTAGGTTCAGAAAGCTATGAACGCTGTGTATGGTTTTGAGCAAACCGTGCTCCATTTCGTTATGATTAATCAAGTATATTGCTTCTTTTTTTTGGGGGGGGGGGGCGTGTGTTGTATGCAGCCACGTAAATGCGTTAGATTCACGTTTTATTCTGCCCCTCGCTGTTAGGCAGAGGTGAAGGAAGTGTTTTCTTGAGGTAGAATGCTCTGTGGTTTGGAACAGTATTTTGCTTGTTTTAGTGTTATATCTTCAGTCTCAAGTATCAGAGAGAGAGAGAGAGACTGGCTATACATTATGTTGGAACTATTAACTGTGTTTGAACTGTTTTACTATAAATCTTCTTCGTATATAGTAGCTTTACTTAATTTCTAATGTTTACTATCTTTACCGTCGCTGTTTTCCATGAAGCTCGCTTTTCTTCTTCATTTGCTCGTTGTCCAAGCCAAACATAAATCTAAAAATAATGAACAAGTGTCATATCATTATTGGGTTATTCAACAAATACCACAATCATCTCTCTTGTCGGCTATATTCAACCAGTGACAATATCCTAAACTTCCTATCGTTCACAACAGCCTTATGTGGCTTGACGTGAATAATGTTGCCATATTACAACTGTATCAACGAGGTGCGCGTGCTAATGTAACATTCTATAATATTGAAATGTCATACATTAGCTTCGAAAAATTTCGAACGAAAAAGTTTCGGCGAAAGGGCTTGTCCGAAACTTTTTTCGTCCGAAATTTTTTGTGTGCTGAAATTTTAACCTGCCGAAAATTGAAAATGGGCGAAAGTCTTCTAAATTTTGGAAATAAGGAAAGATCATCAAATCAATGCGCTGCAAACCGATTGTTTACGCCCGAATGCAAAAATGAAGATAGACTAGAAAGTCGCCTAGATGCGGTTTTCCTTTATAGCTTGTCCTAGTTTGATGGATTGTTCTTGGTTCTTGATAGTCGTCTGTTGCTCTTTATTTCTAAAGGTTATGTATTGCACAACTTTGCCTTTTGCCTTACCTCCTCAAATGTATCCAGGATCATAACGTCATCTTCTTGAAGGTCCTAGCATAAGTGAAAAAAGGAGATGATATTAAAACAACGTTTCTGAAACTCCTGCTATCATATCTCTCGTTGTATTTTTCTGGATCTTGAGTGCATCTATAGTTACGGTGCAACATGAGTACTTTTCAGTGATCATTTGCTATTTTATGCGGAATGTGATTATCATTTCTTGCTTCTTTTAAAAGATAATAAAAGATTAAGAGATTAAAAATAATATTTCAAAGCTATTTCCCTTACGAAATTGCTGTTTCGAATGACTCTTCTTGAATGTAAAGAAATTATTTGAGCTGGAAAGGATCGAAAATTTACGTACAACTGATTGAACGATTGAGTAAGGTATACAAATCGATATTCATACAACTCTTGTGTTCAAGTTCTCCACGCTAATTCTACGTAGTCCTGGCATCCTTTTGGTCCCTCGTAAATTGTGCCCATAGAATAATATTTTATCAGCCGTACATATAAATTTTGTATCCTCGAGATTTACCCTTATTCGCGCCAGTCTTGCGATGTGTTCGGTAAATTGTGACAATCTCACGTGATATGGTTCATTTTCATCAACTGCCTGCTAGGCGCTCTTGTTTTACCTGTTGACTAAAGAAAGCTTGTTAGCTGCGGTTTCCCTGTTTTCTAATGATTCGGCGCAAAGTTTTCGCATGGAAGTAGTTTTGTAGGACTGATGCTACTCCTCTTGGTGTCCAATAGACGTTAGCTGATTTTTCGATTTTTTCTGTTCTGGATCAAAAGGATACCAGGACTACGCAGAATCAGCGTGGAGAACTTGAACACAAGAATTGCATGAATATCGATTTGTATACCTTACTCAATCGTTCAATCAGTTGTACGTAAATTTTCGATCCTTTCCAGCTCAAACAATTAGACACCAAATGGCACGTTCTTTACAAATTGAAGTTAATACACCTCCCCAGTAGTTTTGCTCTTTTATTTGTGACGATACTTTTCTTCTCTGAGTTATTGATATGATTGAATACGTACCTCCTGTTCATATGGATTCACCTCGTCTACTGTGAACTTCCCAGATTCATTCGTGCAATGATACAAGCGTGTTCGCTCTTGGGCAGCATTGGCCTATGGGATAAATGCAGTAGAAAATGCAGAAGTGCGAAAAGCGTGTCTGACTTGACATATTGGACCTTCACTCTGTGAGTCTAACTGGACTGGGTTTCATCTTCATATGACGTGTCAGCGGTCTTGAAAGCCCCTTTCAACTTTGCTGCAATCTGATGTATCTATCGAAAATGTGGAATCATATAGGTATATAAGTATCGTTTTCGAAGCAAATTTGTTAGAGTCAGTTTTGCTTGATTAGCTGGTAAAACTGAGTCTCAATGGAAGTGATGCTGTATAATGTGACATGGACATGCAACTTTTTGAAAATCATAGAGTTATACTATAAGCTAAGTACAACCAGAGCTTAACTCTGAAAAAATCCATACTTCCTTGTCTTTCTTATAATCTGCTTTTCCTCCAAGCCCATTCCAAAATTCATTGTTCTCGAAGCCTTCTTGTATAATCGTCAGATCGCTGAAAGAAAATATGCAAGAATGCTGCGAATAGATTTCTCGTTTCCCTATCACACAAACACATTTTTAAAAAAGATTTTTCTTAGATTGGAGAGCATCCTTCTTCCATTTTGAACTGCCTATAATAGAACGGATTGAGATGGCTTCATAATGGTTTGGCTTTCATGGCAAAATCCTCACTGCAGTAACGAGAGAAATTTCTAAACCAAACGGTTGATGACATGCGGTTGTTTCCAAATATACCGGAAGCCAGTGCTGTGAAGGCTTCATTTACTCCACTCATTCTTGCTTTGTAATGAAGTAAAATTTTGTGGTACAAAGATGTGTGTTTTGGATAGGTGGTTTTCGGCTTGGTATTCACTTTTTTCTGGGCATTTAATTTAATTTGATAAATAATTTCCGCTCGATATGTGCCGTACGCTACAATTAGTTCCGTAAAATATTTTGTGTTGGCCCCTTCATTGGTCTCGAGTTAAAACTACCTTATAACCTACTCCAGTGATGTATTTTGCATTATTTAACCACGGAACAAGATTGGGCTATATTAGACAATAGAATATACTCCCTCTCATCACAGATATGTTACTTCAGGTTACTATTATTCGTTACTCACCCATCTGGTTTGATATAGCATGCCAGATCCTCTGCGAAGTCTTTTTCCATGTCAGATGCATCCTGCAAGATGAAACATTATCTTAGTACAGTCCTGACTGGTTCAGAGGACGGTCCTTGCTCGAAGTTTTACTAGATATGCTGCAACGTGTTTTTTTATGCTTGGAAAGATCACTTTGTTGGAGGATCTTCTAATGCATCTAAAATCGCGACGTCGTTGCTTGACGATCGTACCGTCTTCAAACTTTTTTAGGCATGTTCGTGAGAAATTGCAATATTCATTTTAGAGTCTGTTGATAGCTGATGTTCTGCGTAGAATATATACTGCTATATAAAGTACTCTAAGTACCATAATAAGCAGGGGGGGGGATTAATTTGCAAAAAGCAGTGAAAGGGTTGTTCGAGGTTTTGTTGCCTGTAGACCTGCTGGGTCTTCGAATTGGAGTGTTCATAGAAAAAGAAAAGGCCTGCGCTGTGTAAGAGACGTATTTCTCTTTGTTATTTAGAAAACTCTGGTTCAGAATATGATCTACATAGATTTAATGAAATATAGAAGTTATCAAATTATTGAACGGGGGTGGGGGTCAAAATAAGGAACGGGGGGGTCTCAAAATTTGCCAAAATTAATTTTCGTAACACCCCCTCCCCCCATCCACCGCTTTGCATGGTACTTAGAGCAAGGTAGTAGGGCATGGGCCTAAATCATCGTTTGTTAAGACTTATTTTATGATTATGTTCGTGACCATTTTCATGTTTAAAATGGCTTTAATGCATTTCGTGATTTGGAGCGTACACTGTACTGTATTTCGTCATTTCATGAAAGGATCTTAGCAAAATGTGCCCTTGTCTACAAAAGTAACAGCAAAGCTGGTACAGTGTGTGCGCTATTTCTTTGTATTCTTACCTTTCCTTCCCATATGTACATCATATCGGGAGTAATAAGCAGAAAAGCGTCATTTGAATCCAATGCATCTGCCGATGGAACCATCTGAAATGGGAAGAATACAAATACAGTAAACTCTCTAATTAGCGGACACTCCAAAAGGCGTGCACCTCTGATTTAGCGGATAAATTCTTTTTCCCCAATCGTTTTCTAGTCAAAACCTTATAAAAAACTTTCTAAGAGACACTCAATTAGCGGACACTCCAATTTGGCGGACAAATTTTCTTGCACGAAATGATCGAAATTGTGATTTTTCCTCTCTAATTAGGGGACATTGGGAAAAAAAATTAAGAATGGATACTAAAATGAGATGTGCGTGACATTTTTTTAATCACTTATTTTAGCCATTTACTAGTTTTAAAGTCTTAATCACTTTTTACACTTTTTACTTTCCTGGCCCGGTTTGCAATTTTATATGAAAAATAACAGCGGTAGATCACTGACATTTCTAGGTCGTCTGCGTCCTCGGTTCAACCTCTTCCTGGTGACTTTTTTCGTGATTGAGGTGTGTGACACTTTCAAAAGTAAAAAGCGAAGCTTTTCCTCGCCTCATGACAACCTAATACCCATGTTTAACTCAAATTTCACCTTTAACATGCCTTATAGGGTCTATTATCAAAATAAGCTCTCACATTTCGAAACTTTCTAAAAGGCGGACACTTCTAATGCTTCTAATTAGCGGACACTCACCTCAATCCCCGATGGTGTCCGCTAATTGGATAGTTGACTGTAGATGTAATATAGGAACTCGCACAGCAAGGATGCGATTCCAAACAACAAAAAACACTACAAAAACTATTAAATATAGTTAGTAATTTAAAATCGGTGAATTTTATCGGCTAAAATGCTCTGTTACAGCGATAAAATCAATTTTAGTAGACTTAATTACCTGTGCCGCTCTAGTGTTTAACTTCGAATTTCCCCGAATATGAAAAAAGCGGTTTTCACTATCCGATTGATTATCGTTCTCCTCGAAAACGTCACGTTTGTCGACTGCTTCTAGTTTCCATGGATTAGATTGAGAAATTCCAGGATTCGTGTCAACTCCGCCCTAGGTAAAAGACAAACGAAGTCGAGTTGACTTCATCAATTCGAATCAGTATGTGACCAGCAGTATACCGCAGACTATCACGTTGATAAGGACCGCGTAAGAATTTGAGAAGCTAGTCATTCGGGTGAGTTCGTAGAAGTGTTTCAGGAGTTGTATTCTTGTTCTAGTAGTTAATCACATTTGGATACACTTCAGCAGAATTTCAGATGGCAAATATTTTTCTGTGGACAATTTCACGCATTGGAGCGTATTTTCGTGTGCATGTCTCATCTGAGAGTATCCTTTTATTTCCATAACCTGTGGAAATTCACTTCTCTCAAAATTCTGTAAATTTCTGTGTCAAATACATTAACTACATCTTTACTGGGCTTTCTTGTCTTTCTAAACCATCGATGGACATATTCTGCCGTTCTCTCCGTTCAATAACTTTTTTGCCAAGAAAGCGAACTAATCGGCGGAGAAGTAACGCAGGATTTGATCCCGAAATCTACGGCACCGTCATCATGTCATCGACCGAAAATAATTGACTGCAAAGCATTCCAAGAGTTGCTGTTTTTTGTTGCTTTTTTGGGGGGAGGAGGGGAGTGGTTATTCTTTCATCAGGCATTTTCGCTCAATCGCTTCGACCAAATCGACTTTATGAGGGGCATTAGAAAAGTTAAAAATTCAATTGGAATGGATGTGGAAAACTTATTAACAAACCTAGATTTTCACGTGGTAATATTCTTAAATTTCATGAAAACTCATAAAACATCTAGCCAATTTGATGATATCATTTTGAATGTTAGACATATCTTTGTATGGGTTCTGGAAAATTGTTTCAAATTTTCAGGATATTGTGTTCAAAACTGGCTGCGATAGGTTGATATGTCGCGTGGCTGGCCTGAAAAGTGCTAAACTGTCTATAGGTTATAACCTGTTTCTGGAGACGGGGGATGAATCTTCATGCTTCTATATGTGATCGATGCCAGCTTACAAAGCACTGTAGCATACACTGAGAGGGATGATCGACAGAGAAACTTTTTATTGCTAGAAATGAGTCATTTCTCTTTACTTTACATTCTTGAGTGAACCGAGCCTCATCATCAGTGAAATATCAACCAACACACTGCTCTAGAGGCCATCTCTGATACCCAAATTGAGAACGTACCAATAGTGTCACCATTCGACCTTTGAACAGCCGAAGGAATTGCTCCGGTTCCTTGCCGTGGACAACTTGTACCTAGAAGAAGGAAGAGATGAACGGTGTATCAACTTTAGGATGGCTCAGTGACGTTTGGTTATTACAGAAAAAGCAATTAGTATCGTGATTGTGATAGTACCACGAAGACAATCTAGAGGTTGTTGCTGGTTAGACGTTTCCAACGATGTTTGTGAGACATAACTTCCACAGAATTCTTGCAATGATAACATTTCGTCTAGCTGTACTGATGGCCAATTATGAATTATATAAATGATATATTGACTCCTGGAATTGGACATAGAGATTTTTTATGCGCGCCTATAATTCCGATTCATTTTTTGTTGCATTTTTGAAAATTTACGAAATTTTTTGCTGTTGAACATTTTCAGAGGTCTATAACTGAATTTCATGTCGCAGTTTTTGCCCCTGCTAAAAACTGCTGTCATTTTTCTTCAGTTTTTCCTAAATTAGGGTCACTATGATCGTGTGGAATTTTTAAGATATGGTTCATTGCTTCGTGTAGCGAAAAGGAAAACAATCAAGGTGCGTCTTTTTGTACCTGCGTTGTTTGCCCTTTCAAAGCCTCATCCACTTGCTGAGCAAATTGAACACATCTTTCTTTCTCGGCTGTAGAACTTGTGCACCCCTATGTATAAGAAAGTATGACAAGGAAAACATTATGAACAGATGGACTATTCTATTGAAATTAAAAGCAATTTTTACCAAAAAAGATTTGGCTGTGCTGTGGATATGATCGGCAGACAATGTTTGCATTTTACTGCTCCCTCTATAAATATTTCGTTACACAAAGGAAGCTGCTTTCACAGGAGCATGACTTCATGATTCACCACCAAAATGTACATATGCAGATGCAGGCAGTTCGCTAATAAACGCACTGGGAATTGATATTCCTGCTAGAGTTTTTAGCTACTTTTATAAGCATGCTGAAAAGCTTTGTGCAAGAATTCGATTTTTGTATCTTGTCACTAGTTTATGGATTTTTGACATGGCAAGTGAATCATTTGTTGAAATTCATTTAATTTTTTGGAAATTTAGGGAGCACGTAAGATGGCGAAGCAGGAAAAAATCAATACTTCAATAGTTTTTAGTATGAATAAAGAAGCCCTAAAAATCCTGACAAAACTGGCCTTTATGGAACTCCAATATCTGCTCTCGATCCGGACATTATAGCCTTTCAAAATTTGAAAAAATAACAATGGAAAAGCAATGTAAACAATGGCCAAAGAAAAGGAAAAAATGCAGTGTTGCGTAAAAGTAAAACTTTTGTTCAATGGTGATGCACAAAGCGAATTTGACCTTCAAGGTTAGTTCATTATATTCTTCTGCAAAAATTTACGGATGATTTTAGCTTGATCTGTTTTGGTGCAAGAGATGTGAGATCTTAAATTCTTTGTTTCCTGTGTTCGTGATTTGAATTTCAAAAGGCCCTTGTGTGGAAACGGTGTAAGATAAAACTAAAAGCTTCCATAAATATTTGCATCGACATTCCCTGATTATACTACCTCGAGTTCAGCCTATAAGCTATAAGTTTTGGTTTTCAGAAGTGCACTTTTCCTTTATTGTTTTCTTTGTTCGTCTGAACTGCTTCCATTGTATTTAGAAGATTTTTCAATCCTGTGAAAGCCAGTTTTGTGATCGATATTGGCTCTTTTTATTGAGCAAAGATACCAAAATTTGATTTTTCATTTAGAAGATTTTCGAAAATGTTTTTCACTGTGGGATATTGTGGTCCTCCATTTTATGTGATATGTATTACATAAAAAGTAAACATTCAAATTTTTTTTGTTCTGTCTTGTACCAAAACGTTGTTTTCCTCTTCTTCAAAAATGGCTCCTGTGGTGTTTATAGGAAGTGGCGTTCATCAGAGTGGGTCATTTTTAATTTTTTGTTGTAACTCATATGCTGTGTCATTGTATCAAACGCTTGGCTGTCCTTACCATCCATGTATATATGATGTGTTGATGAGTGTTTTCCTTCACGCTGGTGGATAAGATGATATAGCAGTCCCCTTCATAAAATGTACCATGATCTTTCTCTGGCCACGGTACCTTGTTGAAACCTTCTATGCGCCATACCTAAAAGAAATTAAACTAGGGTTATACTGGTATTTTCGTATGTGAACTTTCTTTTGGAACAAAATCTATATTTGGTGTCAGATCTTTTACGTTCAGATGTCTAAATGCATTTGGGACCATCTTGCTCCTCAAGCAAATTCTCTCGACCATAGACTAACTTCTCTCTTAATTTTTCTGTCGCTCATTTGTTTATTGATAACTCTTTACTCGGTATACTGTGCCAGATAGATATAAATACTGCTTCTATGTTTGACCTTGCAAGGCATAGTAGTATTGTTTCCAACAACAAAAACGCTGATCTATATTCTATTTTCAAAAAATCTCGAACATTGAGGCTAGCTTCTATTGTAGCTTCAAAATTTGGTGGCGAGCGGATGATGACTAACAACCCTTGGTGTTTATAGCAAATATAGTTTTGGGATACATGTTAATAACACTAATCATACAACGCTTACCTTCACTTTTCCTGCTGTGTCCGATTTCAATGTCGAACGGAATCTCTTCTGGCAATTCTTCTTGCCATCATCATCTACACAACACACAGATTTAATGCTTCGTTTAAATATCTAAGGCGATTAATAACTTTGTTGAGATTTAAGTGGGCGTCCATTGGACGGGTTGTTTAACAGAGGAGACGCCTATTATATTTTTGTGAAACTCTTTATCTTTCTTAACCCTACGTTACCTGTGCATTTTTGGCGAGGTACAATGCCTGTGGAAATTTCGGTACAATCCACCCCCGCCCCTATAGGGAACACCCTGAAGACCACACCCTAAAAGGCTGAAATGTTTCATGATTATAGTAGTCCGTGGAATAAGTGCAAAAAATGTTCAGGTTGTGATAAAAGCATGAAATTGGTCACACATCTACATAATCACATGAAAAGCAAATTTCGATTTGGAGGCAATCACAAAAATCTCGTGTAACGTCACTATGACGTCACAAAATCCTACAAATATATATATATATGAATATAAAGCATAACATATACTCAAAATACCTTGTTATGCGATAAACTCGACTTCTCAATGATATTTTATAGTTCCATTCGTCCAAACACTACAAACGTTAGTAGACAGATGTGTCTAACTGATTCGTGAAGTTGGAACGTGTAAAAGCACAGCATAATTTACTGACCAGAAACTGAGATTGTTATGACCAGCCTGAAAAATACCTTTGGGTA